>VDFB02016655.1:0-42086 GCA_007258455.2 Sequoia sempervirens | reverse complement strand
TTTCCTTAAATATTGCAGATATCATTGATTCTAATAGATATTCATATATCATGAGGGGTAACTAAGATATATAAATAAATGAACTACCCATATTCATACTTACTCTGCATCCGATCGGTTCCCAGGGACTAACCTTCCTCTTAGAATATATACTTGTTTCTCTTATTTCCTCAGGTCGAGTGTGATCTTTGTCCAACAAGTATCAAATCTTCTAAATATCTTAATTGCTATTGATTCAATGCTTGATTACGGCCAGTTACTAGTGTACGTGAGCCGTCCTTATCCTGCAGGACCCACAATTTCAATAGTCCAATGTGGTATATATTTGAATGTTGTATGCCAAAGATTATGCATTGAATTGCTCGACCTCTAGAAGAGATCAAGCAATACTTGACCGATAAGCCTTCACCGTTTCCTTCTCAAATGTTGTTCCTTTATAATAAATCCCAGATATATGATCACCTCAATAGAATGTCTATCTTTTGATAATATTCTCAGTGGTTGTCTTTGGGAATCAGCATCCCTAATATATGTTATTCGATACTGCACCTGTTTCTGGGAATGGTCAATAGAAATGACAGCGGTAGCATAGTATTTCCTCCAAAGATAGATGGGCCTTCTAACGAAACCTCTCATAACACAGCACTATCATCGTTTGGGCTCTCGACCCCCACTAGCAGCTATGAGAAGGAATGAACGGGGACCTGATCATTCCAGATGCACTTGTCCTTCAAATACTTGAAGGCTGGATAAAATACAATCTCCTAATATTAATCCGAACATTTCCTCCATCGTGATTCTTTCCTATTATTTTCCTTCCTTCCTTCCGTCAATTTAATTGTGGCTTATTTCCTTCTTTCGTTCTCTTGATCACTACGCTCCCCTTTATAGCCTTGCCTTTCCTGAAGGGTCATACCTGTTGTGACCTTTTCACACATCACCCCATTTGAATGGGGACCCCTTAATTTTTGCTCCGTTCGAGTCTTTTGGCTTTGTTTTTCTCTCTGTTTCTCTCTTTTTGCTATCTGCCTTTCCGGGGATGTGCTCGTCTTTGAGTGTCAATTGAAGTTTTCGCCAAGTCTGTGGAATTAGGGTTTGCATTTCTCACGTCAGTTTGAGGTCAAATCAAGTTTGGCTATTGAAATCTGAGACTAATATTATTGTCAGAAGGGCTACAAACAAGTTTCCACTAAATTTTCGCTGAATTCTGATAACTTGCTATTTTTAGTAAGTACCAATTTAGGGCCTATTTCCTTGGGATTTTCAAGTTTTGACGATTGCACTGCACTTTGAACACTGTGAGCTACCTGCTTGCAAAATTTGAGCTGAAATAGACAACTTACTATTTTTAGCAGTTCTTCCTTCGAGGGTCATTTTTAGGGTTTGCATGTTGAACTTTCAGATGCATGTCTGAAGATTCTTGGTGGGTTTTTCAAGACCTTTGCAGTAATATGGCATGCAAAACGAGATGATGACTTTCAATGATTCACGCTTCAGAAGCTATTTTTAGGGTTTGCATGCAAGATTTCTCAGCGCATGTCTGCATAATCTTTCTGGGTTTTCCGAGAGCTTCGCAACGAGGTAACATGCGAGCAGAGTTGATCACTTTTCCGGGACTTGATATTTTTAGCCAATGCTCGCATGTTGATAATTTCTCTAGGTTTTTCTGGGTTTTTTGAGATCTCTCGAGCAATGTGACATGCAAACTCATCCGACAGTCAAAAGATCACTATCTCGAACACTTACTATTTTTAGCAGGATCACTTCGACAACTGCCCAGCGCTTTAGAATCGCGAACACAGTGACATGCAAAAGGAACGGGGTCAAACAGAGACTATTTGAGCAACATGCAAGTCAGATTAGGGTTTCCAGCTTCGGGACCCAAAATGAGGGGTCAAACACCAGAATTTCCGAAAACCGGTGTATCCCATCGCGATCAGCATCTTTCAAGGAGTCCACTGGTAAAATTTGAAGGCAATCGGAGCACTTACTATTTATAGTAAGCCACTTTTGAAACAGGCTATAAATAGTAAGTCAACATCAGGCGCCAGTGTGAACAGGCAAGTCTATCGATGAGAGTCACGTCATTCAAATTTCAAGATAAACGGAGTTGTGGAAGTCTTGAAATCAAGCAGTTGCTATAAATAGTAAACCACCTCCAGAAACATGCTATAAATAGCAAGTCAGCGCGAGGCATCAGTATGAACAAGTCAAACAGGTGATGAAGACCCCATGGAGCGAATTTCAGATCAAACGGAGTTGCAAAAGTTCGAAAAATCAAGCATTTACTATTTTTAGCATGTCCATGCAAAGGAATTAGGGTTTCCTAAAAAGTAGGGCGAAACACGACAGTTACACAAATGCAGAATCCAGTCACGATCAACATCCTTCAAGCAATCAGCACGCAAAGTTTGAACTCATTTTGAACAGTTACTATTTTTAGTAAGTTGCTAAAAATAGCAGGTACATGCAGGCATCAGGCGCCAACAGCTCAATCACGTCACGAGGGTCGAGGCAAAGTAAAAATCAAGCTTTTTGGAGCTAGAAATCAGCTTGAAATACAAAAAATTGAAAAACTTTCTAAAACTAGCAGGTTAGGGCAAGCTGAGGGCATCATGAACAATTCACTTTAAATCAGACGAAAGCTGGAAAATTCATCTAAGTTTGGCAAAATCAAAGCTTGACACCCTCGAATCCGCTCCAGAAGCTTGAAGAGCCATGAAAAATTCACTAAGTCTGAGAAATTTGAAGTCCAGCATGCCAAATGCGCCTTAGCTACTTGAGGATGGCTGAAAAATTTTCTAAGTACTTGAAATTGGAAGTAGACATGGTGAAATGCACCCTTGAAGCTGAAGATTGATGGAAAATTTACTAAGTCCTCAAAATTTGAAGCAGGGACCCTCATATGCGCCCTTGAAGCTGGAAATGGCATGGAAATCTTACTAAGTACTTCAAATTTGAAGCTCAGGCCTCCAAATGCGCCTTGAGAAGAAGAAGAGACTTAAAATTTTCTAAGTATCACAAATTTGAAGCTCCCTACCCCAAATGCGCCTTTAGAAGAAGGGGGGACTTGGAAATATTCTAAGGCATGTAAATTTGAAGCTCAACACCTCATATGCGCCCTTGCAAGCTTGAAGGAAGTCCAAAATTTATCTAAGTGTGTGAAAATTTGAAGTAGGCACCCCTATATGCGCCTTGACTTGTATGAGGTGAGTGGAAAATATTCTAAGGGTTGCAAACTGGAAGCTCACCCATAGAAATGCGCCTTAACTTGGGTGAGAGTTAAAAAGTTTTTAAGTGTTGTAAATTTGGAGCTTGGTACCCCAAATGCGCCTAAGCTGGAGGTTGAAGTCAGAAAATTTTCTAAGGCATAGAACTAGAAGTAGCACATGTCAAATGCACCCTTGTAAGATTGAAGTGATTTGAAAATTTCTAAGTATGGTAAAATGAAAGCTCCTGCCCTCATTTGCGCCTTGACTTGGAGATGCCTTGGAATTTGTCTAAGGCAAGGAAATTAGAAGTAGAAGGGATCATATGCGCCTAAGGGTTGAAGAAGAAGTTTGAAATTTTTTCTAAGTGTGGAAACTTGAAGTAGGCCATGGTAAATGCGCCCAAGCTTGAGTGGAACTTGAAAATTCTTCTAAGGCAATAAAACTAGAGGATTGAAGAGGTAAATGCTAAATACTTCAAACTTGAAGCTCAACCCCTCATATGCGCCCAGGTTAAAGAGAAATTGGTGGCATCAAAAATTTGACTAAGGCATGGAAATGGAAGCACATAGTGCCAAATGCGCCCAAGGTAGAGATGCCATGAAGAAAATATTCTAAGGCAGTAAAATTGGAAGTAACACCTCTCAAATGCGCCCTTGCAAGTTGAAGAGGCTAGAAAATTTTCTGAGGCACAAAATGGCAGTAGATACATGAAAATGCGCCCAGTTTGAAATGGTGATTTGAAAATTTTCTTAAGGCAAGGAAAACGTGAAAGGGAAAAGTAAAGGTAAACTTTGGTGATGAAATATTTTTCTAAGGTTGAAAATAAAAAAATTAAATGTACCCCTTCGTTTGTAGACCCATGGATTTGATGTTTTCTAAAGGGAATTTTCTTTTGGGTATCAGACGTCTTCAACAAGGAATGGATTCTAAAGTCTTCCACACTTCGCCAAGGCCTTCAGGATGAAGATTTTCCATGGGCACCTAATTGATGAATTTTCTAAGGGGAAAATTTTAAAAATTTCTAAGGCAGGAAGGATAAAGTGTTTTGTTGAAGATAAAATGCCTCGAATGGTGAATTTGAAGTTGATTGCCTAGGTGAATTTGATCGAATTCTTCGTGAAAATAGTCTTCTTGAGCCAGAGATGAATAAAATCAAAGTTGTCAACGCCTTAGCTAGTGAAATAAATTTCTTGAAGAAGATGCAGTTGAAGTTAACACTTTCAAAAGATGATTTTAAAAGTGCATCTCTTAAATACATCCTTGAGGAAGATGAAATTTGTCTAAGGCATTGAAATATGATGTACAGGTGTTATATGCCCTAGCCTACAGATGTTGAAAAATCATGAAGAAAGCAAAGTTGGCTGGAGAAAAATGATGAACCCTATCAAATCCGGAGATCACTCAAACCTTGGAGTTAAAGTATGAAAATTAGGTAAGTAAGGTGAGTTTCTATTATGAAGTGTTCTGATGCTCTTCTCCTTGCTTGTTTTGCAGGGTGAACACCGAGGCCAAGGCATGATGACTTGGGGAGATGAAGCAAGTACTTGGAAGAAATGGCTAAGTGTTGAGACCTAGTATGTGCCCAACTCAAGTGGAAAAGAAAAAATGTTTTCAAAGCTCAGGATGAAGGGAAAGATGGAAACCCAAGCGTTAATGGTCACCATCAAGTACTTCAAAGTTGAAGAACAACATCAAAGAAGAGAATCATCATTGAGCACGAGAAAGAGGTTGCCGCCTTGAAGTCAGATTGAGAACGTGCCTGCCGTACCAGTCCAAGAAGTTGAAGCAGTGTGAACGTGTCTATGAACAGGAATCTTCTAGAGGATGGTGGACATTAATTGTTCATTTATTACTCCACTCCTCTTTTTAGGGTTAGGGTTGAGGTGGCACAATTTGGGTCATCCATCTAATTGTAATCTGAGCCGTCCATTGGACTTGGCCAGCTATAAAAGGGGCACCCCCCCTCATTTGTATCTAGTTAGAATAGTAGAGAAAGAATAGAGAGAGATTGATAGAATAGAAGGTAGCATAGTTTGATAGTTTAGCTTAGACTGAAAAGGAAGGAAAGTCTTCCCTTTGAATACTTTGTAAGAAGTTGTTGTGAACACTTTCATAATAAAAGAGTTTTCATTGATGGTGATCTCTTCTTTGCTGTGTTCCACGGCGTTTCGGGGACGGGGACGGGGGGGCGGCAGGGGACGAGTTTCGGGGACGGTAGTCCGAGGGCAAATTTTTGGGGACGGCGATATAGAAATTTTTCAAAACATATATATATGAATTTTTAAAAATATATTATATAGAGAGAGAGAAAGAGCAATTTGAAATATCAAATATGTGCAACAATTTCAATATGACAATACGTGCATAGATAAAGAGTATAACAACAATATAACAACAATATAGCAATAGTATAACAACAATATAAACATAAAGGTAAACACTAACAGCAATGCCAATAACTTAACAATTAAATATAAAAGCATTTTGTTCAAGTTTTAACACTAAAGTTAAATAACTCAAAGATCAACGTCTCAAACTTTAAAGTTTAAATACAACAATCTGTCAATCTATGACACTATGCCTCATTCGGGCTATCAATATCAAAAGCACTATCTGTGTCACTGTCACTCTCTGCCTGAAGTGGATCATCCAAAGGAAGGCCAACCATTCCCAATTGCACCTCCTCCTCATCAATCTGCCTAACTAGTTTGTTTAAAAATAATAGTTTGTTTAAAAATCAATTTTATTATTCGTAATTTTTTATTTAATTTTACAATAATATTAAAATTTTAAATAGTTATGCTTATTTTAATTTAATTTTATTATTTTATTATTTTAAATTTAAACTAAATAATAGTTTGTTTAAAAATTCATTTTATTACTCGTAATTTTTTTTTAATTTGACAATAAATTATAATATTAAATAGTTATGCTTAAAAATTAAATGTTTTATCAAATTTTTATTTAATGAAATATAATAATATTTAATATTTATTATTTATTAATTATCACGCAATTTTATTTTATTTCATAATATAATTAACTTACAAGCAATTAAAAATTAATTTTTTTATCAAATATGATGAAATATTTAATATTATTAAGCAATTTTTATTTAATTTGTCAAAAATTAAAAGATTTTTTTACTTTGACAAAAGGGGGACTCCTGGGCGTCCCCGATACGATTGGGGGACTTCTAGCCGTCCCCTAGCCGTTTCGGGGACGCCTAGGCGTCCCCTTTTATTTTCCAGCCGTCCCCTTTTTGGGGACGCGTTTCCTGCCGTCCCCCAGTTTTCAAAATCAAAGGGGACCCACGTCCCCTGCCGTCTCGGCCACGGGGACGGGGACGAGATTTGGGTGGGACGCGTGTGCAACACAGCTTCTTTGTTATGAGTAGCTAGCAAGGCTTCTCCGATCCTTCCAATTCACGTAGAATCTTGAAGTAGCTTAAAGTAAAGTAGATTTCATTTCATGCAAGTACTTAGTAATTGTGGAATGTGGTGCTCGATTTGAACAAAACTTCGCTTATCCATACCACTAGCGGGCTCACTGACGGTGGGTTCGCCTTGCGTGGTCAACTGGAACATCGTGAAACTTAACTTCGATTATGATTTATATGTTGACATGCATCGTTGTGATGGTGTCTTCATGCTAGATCGTGATTTGAATACCTTTGATTACTCCTCTGAAGATTGCACCGGTTTTGTGGAAGCTGTCCGAAGCGAGGCAAAGCAAAGCTCGGTTGAAGTCTGCGAGAATTGATCGCCATGTCCCATGCCTTAGAGTAGATTAGAACCTTCTTATCCCTAAACTCATTTAAATTCAGTTCATTTCTGGTTAGTGTTAGGAAACTTGCGCTTACCTTCCGAATCATTCGAACCACATGAAACCCTTAATCTGCTGTCTGTTGTTAGTTGTCGAACAATTGCGTAAGTCCCCTTGAAATACCAGCAAAATCACAACAAGCCGACTGAGTGTATTCCATTGCATTGAAGGAACCTTGGAGTTGAACGTATGATCTCTCTCGCAATCTTAGCATGCGGAATACTTTGATCAAGAGAGAATGGAGTAGCCGTTGGCAACTTTATTCTGTGTTGGTGCGGTCACGAAAAACACATCAACAGTACCTGATGACAATGCCCCTTTATCACTATGATATTATTTATAATTTATCTTTGTTCTATTTTAGTTATATTTCGAATGTTTATTTTAGTGATTTGACAATATTTATATTTATTTCATATTATAATATTATTTTATAATATTTATTTAATATTAATATTTTGTATGATATTATTTACATATTTATGACGTTTATAATTATAAGATTGTTTGTTAACAATTATAATTATAATGTTATCAAATAATTTTAAATACGCTCTAAGGCACGATTTCGGGGACATGACAGAGCCCAAAATGAAGACAATTGAATGCGTTCTAGAACTTCTTGATCCATTCACACTTGATAATGGAGATAACAATAGGGAGCTCTATGAGCTGTCACATCCATGTATGAGTCTGTGAGAAGGGGGAAATGGCCTTGTTGTACCCTACTCCCATCTCCAATGGGGTATGCTCTTTCTCTTCCAAGGGAGCATGTTGTGGATATGTTGCTATTTGGAGCCAAAGTTGTTTCATATAGATAGATAGAGTGATAGCAAAGTTATGGTTAGGCTATATGAAACCGTTGGGAGGTTTGAATCATTTCCAATAGTTGCAAGTCAAATTAGGAGCCTGTTGTGACCTTTTCAAACATCACCCCATTCAAAATGGGGACCCCCTAATTTTTGCTCCATTCCTCGTCTTTTGGCTTTGGTTTTCTCTCTCTCTCTCTCTCTCTCTCTCTGTTGTCTGCCTTCCCGGCGATATGCCCGTTTTTTACCTGAAATTGAGATTTTGGCTAAGTCTGAGAATTAGGGTTTTGAATCTTCTAGTCAATTTGAAGTCAAATGGAGTGAGTAAATTGAAACCTGAGCTTGGCACTACAGTGAGTAAGCTTCCAGCAGGTCCCCAGCAGAATTTCATTGAATTCTGACAACTTACTATTTCAGTAAGTGCCTAATTTGGGACATTTTCTTAGCACTTTTGAAGTTCTAATCGTTACATTGCATCAAGAGCACATCAAGCTATTTGTCTACAAGTTTTGAGCTGAAACGGACAACTTTCTATTTTTAGCAAGTTCACCTTCAGGAGCTGATTTTAGGGTTTACATGCGAAGTTTTTCAATGCATGTCTGGAGAATATTTCTAGGTTTTCTAAGACCTACGCGATGATATAACATGCAAAGTGAGATGATAACTTTCAGAACTCAACCTTCGGAGGCTATTTTTAGCGTTTGCATGTTGGAATTTTCTACGCATGTCTGGACATTCTTTGTGGGTTTCCAGAGCTTCGTAGTGGTATAACATGCAAACCAAGATCGGGACCTTTTTCAGGAGCCATCTTGAGAGGCTATTTTTAGTGTTTGCATGCAAGACTTTTCAACGCATGTCAGGTTATTCTTTATGGGTTTTTCAAGAGCTAAGCAGTGATGTGACATGCAAGCAGAGTTGGTCACTTTTTCAGGGACTTACTATTTTTAGCAGGATCACTCTGGCAGCTGCCCAGCACCTCAGTATCACGAACAGAGCAAAGTGCAAAAGAAACGGGGTCAAACAAAGATCATTTGATCGACATGCAAGTCAAATTAGGGTTTCCAACTTTGGGACTCGAAATGAGGGGTCAAACGCCAGAATTTTCGAAAACCGGTGTATCCCACTACGATCAGTATCTTTCAAGCTATCCACTGGTAAAATTTGAAGGCAATCCGAGCACTTACTATTTATAGTAAGGCACTCCTGAAATAGGCTATAAATAGTAAGTCAGCAACAGGCACCAGTGTGAACAGGCAAATCATCCCATGACATCATTCAGATTTCAAGATGAACGGAGTTGCAGAAGACCTAAAAACAGGCAGTTACTATAAATAGTAAAACACCTTCAGAAACATGCCATAAATAGCAAGTCAGCACAAGATTGCAATGTGAACAGCTTAACTAGGTCATGAGGATCCTGTGGTTAAAATTTCAGATCAATCCAAGCTTCAGAAGGGTGAGAACCAGAGACTTACTAAATATAGCACACCCGGAGCGAGCAAGCCAGAAAAATGTCTAAGTCTGAGAAACTTCCTTCACCCCTTGTGAAATGCGCCCAAGATGAGACTGGCAGAAGGATGGAAAAATTTTCAAGTCTTGATGATAATCCTGCTCAGCCCTCCAAATGCGCCCAAGGAGAAGAAGCTATGAAAAATTTTCTAAGGCATGAAACTTCCTGCTCCACACCTCAAATGCGCCCTCAAGAAGAAGTTGGCTTGGAAGAAAAGTTTCTAAGCGGCATGAATTCCTCCTTGACCCTCAAAATGCGCCCTGTCATGAAGAGAGGTGAGGAAAATGAGTTAAGGCATGAAAATTCCTACAGGACTAGTCAAATGCGCCCATGATGAAAGGACTCTAGAAAAATTTCTAAGTGTTGCTAATTCCTGCTGGGGTCTCCAAATGCGCCCAACTTATCTAGCTGTGAAGGACAAGAAAAAGTTTCTAAGACATTACATATTCCTCCTCCTACACTGAAATGCGCCCTCAAGGAGAGTGGTGATGATAAAGTTACTAAGGCAAGTTTGAATTCCTCCTAGACATGCTAAATGCGCCCATCTCCAACATGTGTGAAGGAAAAAGTCTTCAAGGCGTTGCTAGTTCCTCCTTGACCCTCAAAATGCACCCATCTCAAGAGGCATCAAGATAAAGTTTGCTAAGGCATTGGATATTCCTGCTTGACTAGTAAAATGCGCCCAAGTGAGCTAGGAAAAAGACAAAAGCTGTTAAGTAATGTAAATTCCTTCACCAACCCCAATATGCGCCCAAGGTGATGGTGGATGGAGAAAAAGTTTCTAAGTTGTTGGAAATTCCTGTGCTCCTAGTGAAATGCGCCCATCTCTAGAGGTGTGAAGAAGAAAATTGTTAAGTGTTAGAAAATTCCACCTTGACATACTAAATGCGCCCAAAGATATTGAAGGTGGTGGCTCTAGGAAGTATGTTAAGTCTTGTTAATTCCTCCACCCCAAGCAAAATACGCCTAAAGTGGAGAGAGATGGTGATGAATAAAATGCTAAGTGTGATGAAACAAGAAAATTTATCTAAGGAAAAATTGAAATTCCTTCTAGACCTCTCATATGTGCCCATGCTCATGGAGATGATGAAATTTTTCAAAGTGTTTAAATCTCTCCTCCCCCAAAGAAATACGCCTAAGCTTTGAGAGAGGATGATAAAATTTACTAAGCCATGGATAAGTTGGCAAGGAGTCAGAATGTGTCAGCTTCATGAAGTTGAAGAAAATTGTCCAAGGCAAAGCAAGAAAAATACGCCCAGAGATGAAGAATGAAGATGAAATTTGATGGCAAAATATTTTTCTAAGGTATAAATTGCAAAAAAATTAAAAGTACCCCTTCGTCTATAGGCACATGAATTTGGTGTTTTCTGAGGGGAATTTTCTTCTAAGTACTGGATATCTTCGACAAGGAGATGATTTTGAAACTTTTCACGCCTCGCCTAAGACTTTAAGATGGAGATTTTACTCGGGCGCCTGGTTGATGAAATTTTCTAGAGGAAATAAATTATTTCTAAGGCAGATGGGTTGGAAATTTGGCTAAGGAAAAATGGAGATATCATGGTGGTTGGAAAATTTTCTAGGAAGAGAGAAATAAAACAACACCCTCTAAGCGCGCCTTCAGGACAGATGAAAATTCTAAGAAAGACTTGTCTGAGTTAAACATGCCCATCATAGAGAAGGAAGTTGAAAATTGTCTTAGGCAGAGAAAATGAAACGACAAGGCTCCAAATGCGCCCTTGAAGAAAGTTGGCTAAAATGTCTAAGTCACAAGCATCAAGCTCTCAAATATGCCCTCAAGGTTCCTAAGGAGAGTACGTGAAAGAGCTTCCCAAGGCATTGGTGGAGACACAAACATCAAAATGATATGCGCCCTAGCACACAGATGTTGAAAGTTATGAAGAAAGCGAAAGTTAGCTAAAGAAAAATGATGGACATTGGAGATCAAAACATGGATATTAGGTGAGTAAAATGGATTCATATTATAAAATGTTTTAATGCTCTTCCTTTGTTTGCAGGATGAACGTCGAAACCAAAGTGGGAGGAATTGAAGTGATGGAGCAAATACTCCAAGACTACATTTCCACCTCGAAAGAAGAAAAGTTGCATGTTGGAAGAAATGGCTAAGTGTTGGAATAACCTAATATGCACTCAATTCAGAGAGGTAGATGCGAAGGAGAACGGGTCGAATCCAAGATAAAAAAAATCCTTCAGGATCAAAATGGAGAAAAGATGAAGGCCCAGACATTAAGGATCGTCCTCAAGCACTGAAACGTCCTCTAGGCTAAGGAGGAGGAACGAGCAAACACTTCAGAGTTAAAGAATGACAGCTAAGAGGAAAATCATCGTCGAGTAGGAGGAAGAAGGTTGCAGGCTTGAAGTTAGATCAAGAACGTGCCTGCCATATCCATCCAAGAAACAGAAGCCATGATGATCAGATGCATCCAATTTGCAGTCAAAAAGAGGAACAAGAATAATGCGAATGCGTCTATGGACAAGAAACTTCTAAAAGGGTGGTGGACATTAATTGCTCATTTATTACCCCACTCCTCTTGGTGGCGGTTTTGTAGGGTTAGGGTTTATGTGGCTCAATCTAAGCCCTTCATTGTAATTGAATCTGAGTCGTCCACTGGATTTGGCCAACTATAAAAGGGGCATGCCCCCCTCATTTGTACTTCAATTAGAATAGCAAAAAAGGAATAGAGAGAGATCAATAGAATAGAAGGTAGCATAGTTTGATAGTTTAGCTTAGATTGAAAAGGAAGGAAAGTCTTCCATTTGAATACTTTGTAAGAAGTTGTTGTGAACACTCTCTCAATAAAAAGAGTTTTCATTGATGGTGATCTCTTCTTTTGTTGTGAGTAGCTAGCGAGGCCTCTTCGTCCTTCCAATACACTTAGAATCTTGAAGTAAAGTAGATCTCATTTCATGCAAGTAGTTAGTAATTGTGGAATGTGGTGCTCAATTTGAACAAAACTTCGCTTATCCATACCACTAGTAGGCTCGCTGACAGTGGGTTCGTCTCGCGTTGTCAACTAGAACATTGTGAACTTAACTGCGATTATGATTTATATGTTGGCATGCGTCATTGTGATGGTGTCTTCATGTTGAATCATGATTTGAATACCTTCGATTACTCCTCTAAAGATTGCACCGGTTTTGTGGAAGATGTCCGAAGTGAGGCAAAGCAAAGCTCGGTTGAAGTCTGCGAGAATTGATCGCCATGTCCCACACCTTAGAATAGAATTATAGCATCTCTTATCCCTGCATTCATTTAAATTCAGTTCATTTCTAGTTAGTGTTAGGAAACTTGCACTTACCTGCCAAATCATTCAAACCACGTGAAACCTTTTAATCTGTTGTTTGTTGTCCGCTGCTAAACAATTGTGTAAGTCCCCTTGAAATACCAGCAAATCACATCGAGCCAACTGAGACTATCCACTGCCTAGAAAGAACCTTGGAGTTGAACGCACAAACTCTCTTGCAATCTTAGCATGCTGGATACTTTGTTCAAGAGAGGATAGAGTAGCCGTTGGCAACTTTATTCTGTGTTGGTGCGGTCACGAAAATCACATCAACAGAGCCAAACTTAGAAATTCAAGACAAAAAAAGAGATGTTTGGAATTCAACCAACTATGACATGTCACATGTTAACATTCCTAGGTGCATAGTATGGAGTTCTTATAGAGTGGATACTCCTGAACTATACAATGCTTTGCTATTCAAATATTGAGCCAAGAAGTAAGTTCATTAGCTTGTGGGAGGAACTAGATTTGTTTTGAACACATTCATTATTAAAAAAATGACAAAGTTGTTGTCTAGAAGGCTTGGATATCTTTCTTATAATTGCAGTAAGTTAAAATTGTGCTTGAACAAAGCAACAAAAGACTAAACTCATTCTTCACAACTCCAACCAATTCCAAAAGACATAGCTGACGTAGATGACTCTAAATTTTTTAGTGATGAATTGTGCAATGCATCTAGTGATGATGATATTGTGCCAACTCAACCAACTTCTCTTGATGACTTGGATCTTTTTTGAAGCTCTAGATTCCTAACTCTTGATTGTCACTTGTGTAAAGTACCTACCCAAATATTTCAACAAACTTGCATATTTTTTTATTTCCTACTCCCAGAAAATTCATCGATCAGTTAGCAAAACATTGAACCAATCAATATTTCTAAATTTAGTGCTTAGGAACAACTACAACTATCTTTTATTATCATGGGCATATTCACAAACATTTACAAGTATTGAACAATTCATGGACATCTTAACAAATAGTTGTTATGAATCAACCTTTCATTGACAAATTCACAAACAATTGGCCAACACAACCCTTGCTAGCATTTAATATCAAGATACAATAGCAGTAGCAAGTGATATGTTTATACATTAAAAGAAACCATGCAATACACAGCTGATATTTATGCATCTTTCATTACAAAAAAAGAAAAAATCACCAAACTGACAAGTAGTGCCTTCCAAAGGTGATTATACAGCTAGAAATATGTCAATTCTTCATTTAAACAGCAGCAAGTATTGAAGCGGGTACTATAGCTACTAATCCTTGTGTCTTTTCTTTCAAAAACCCTCTATAGTTTGCTTTGCCAACATCTCCAAGAAAATCTTCAATCTTTCAATTCAAAACTAGAAATAATATATCTTTATCAATCATCATATCCCTACAAATCCACAAGCATTCACCGCACAAGTGAACTCTAGATGAATCCACTCATGAATTGGTTAGGAGAGTTTCTATCCTTGAAACCAATCTTTGTCATAGGGTTTCCATCCTAGGGCAGAAAAGATGAATAGCTACACAATCTCCAAAGTTGGGGTTTTAAAAATAAAATGCCAAGAATGAATTTTCTTTTACAAGCTCTCATTTTTATACCCTGTTTTTAATATTTGAAATATTATATTTCATTTCCCTTTCAAAGTGACTTTTAATATTTCTTTTTAATTTAACTTTACATTTGAGCCCCCATAAAGTCATATTTTTAATAAAATATCCAATATTAATAAAATAGTTAATTAAATATAAGTCGCCTGTACAATGAGTGACTTTAGACAACCTTAATTAATTAATTATTCCTTACCACACCCCAATTAGCCTATGGGCATTAAAATAGGTTAAGGGTCTCTACCAATTGATTACGCCTATGAAGGGCTCATTACATTTTGACCAAAAAACATCTTTAAAATCGCGATTTCATATGCTTCTTATAATTTAACTTTGATAAACTTATTGTGGTCCAAAAGTGGGCATATTTTTATGTAGATTTCAAATCTATTTAGTAATATTTACCTATTTTGACAATCTTGTGCATTTATTTCTTGTATTAAAAAATGAAAAACTACATATTTATATTAGACAAATTTAATCACAAATTTTTTGCATGAATTTTCTAAGTTGACGCACTTGTTCTGAATTTTTTCTTTGCCAAACTTGAACACAAACCTTGTGACAAGATATAATTAATTGTTCCCATGATAAGCCAAACCTTTGGAATAATACTATTGGCCATAAGAAAGGGAAAATTGTAAAATTGAGACAAGCCAAAAATGGTTAACGATTGGTAAGTTAATCATGTTGTTTGGGATGCTAGCCATATCAGTTTAAGTATGAAAAAAAAGAGAGAGAATACATAATTGTGATCAATTTTACTTTATAAATTTTTGGCACGATATTTGTCTACCATCATGATTTGGCTACGTAATCGAGACTGTGTTGGGGTGCCAACTTAGTCATAAGCATCAATGTAAAGAGATTAGGTTTACCACAATGACCATCACATGCCCAACCAACATGTGTATAAGGAAAGATGACTGCATCATGTTATCTATCATCCCTTTCCTGACTTTTAAACTAATCCCATCCATTATTATAGTGCAATAAATGATTATGTCCTCTTACATCACAACAACCTTTCTTGATGCAGCTGTCTTCAATGTGAGAATTTGCTTGATTGTGTGTTGGCTGCTCATTGCAATCATTTTGCCTCCTTTGGTATGTGCATATATTAGTGTATCAACTCCTACAGCCTTGGCAACCTCTTGCATTTGTGCTTGTATGCACTCATAGCAAACATTATATTGAATCATATGATTATCATTGGGCCCAAACGGCAAATCAAACAAAACATAGAATTGATACTTGTTGGAAAGCTCTGAAGATATTTGTTTAGAATAGTGTAATCATATTTATAATGATCGGTCATTTGACTATGTCCACATATTTTGGACATTTTGGCTTCCTCCAATTCATGGAGATTATTCACAATAACCTTAAGGAAAAACCATGAACCTTACATTAACAACAAAAAGTTTCAGGATTTTTCTTTATATGGGCAATTTTCAAAGTAATGAAAAGAAGTGGTCCCCACAAGAGAAATAAGAATGCATTTTGGAATGATAAATTTATTAATTTGTACTCTAGTATGAAGGCATGTTAAGTGTACTTGAGGAAGTATCGTGTAGCTTTCTTAAAAACTCCATTTATGCATTGTTCTACTGTAAATTGTCTACTCATAAAAGACATGCTTAAATTGTATAACTTTAACGCCTGTTAGTGAAGTACTCCAGTGATTCACTTCTACAATACGCATCAGACAGACTGTTGCAGCCCCAAACAACAATGCAATATCAGCACATAGAAAGAGCAATGCTTAAGTATCAAAAAGGTTGCAACAAATGTTATCAGCACATGAAACCATGGAAAGGATAAAACTGGTAACCAAAAGGTAAAAATAGAGGAAAACCATATGTAACGTACCTATTACTTCTTATAGAATTGGTTCCATCGGCAAAATCTGCTGCAAGCTTTGATTTAGCAACATTTGTCTTTGCACATAATAATATACCTGTAGATAAAAGCGTCATACAAGATTAGAACATTAAAGAAAGACTGGAGGTGAGACAAAATTGCAAGCATAAGCAAGGGACAATAATACTTTGGTAATGAAGGTGTTGACTAAGGAAATTATGTCAACAAGATAGCAAAAAAATGGTTGCCTCTCACAAAAACCTAAATGACAAGAAACTCTTTTTTCTGGCAAATTTGGATCTATATGATTTTATCAAATTATTTAATAAGTGAATTGTTTGTAATTATGAGAGAACGTTGTCCTGCCTTGATATAACTGCTTTCGCCCACTCAATACTCCCTTGGGTAAATTATAATGTGAGTAACTTGCTCATAACAATTCTTCACTTTGTACTCTTGGTGCAGGTTGATTGGCTAGGTTTACTCCTGACAAGTAACTCATTTCTCCAGCACATGATGTCTATGATTTGTATCTACATTATCTGATACATGAATTGTTCTCACATATGGGAGGAGGTTGTCTTTCCTTATTATTACTGTATTTTCTTGAGATTTCTCCCACTTGTTACTTCCTTGGGTAAATTATAATGTTGTAACCTCACAACAATTTCTTCCCTTTCCATTGTTGGTGCAACTTAATTGGTATTATTAGGTATATGTAGGAGACCAGGTGTCTCTCAACCCACAACACTGTCTGGAAATCTGAGTTTTTGTTTGTTTTCTGTATTTTTGACTTTTTTGTAGGTTTTTGCATATAAAGAGAGAAATTGCGATTTTGCTTGAAATGCTTGAAAAATTTAAATAAAATTCCAGGAGCATAAAAACTACAGGCTATAGACCAAATCTCAATGCCAGATGATTCATTAATCTTTTTGAATGATTACAACTGTGGATAACCAACAGGTATATGAAAAAGCAACAACATTTATTAATAAAACCTGATTATTGCAGCCGCCATAAATGATGAAGAAATGGTACGGCCAAGTCCAGATCTTGATTCTCTTTCCTAGATCATAGCTGAAATTGATTTTCCTTGACGGTGCGCCAAAAATAATGCAAACTGGAAGCTCAAAATATAGGCGATTGGTTGCCAGAGGAAAAAGACGTCCTTTCTGCAGTCTGTACGGCCTGTCAGCAGCATTAATTGCAGCCGTACCTTTCTTGGGAATTGTGCCAGATGCCAAATAATGATACCTTCAAAAAGGCGATTCTTCTTGATGAATAATAGAACCAAATACTGAATGAAAATCTTCACTGTAAGCTCTGTATGACTTCTGGATGAAGCCACACTCATGGACAATCTTCAACTGGTATTTCAGTCTCAGTATGTCAGATCTTGAAGAGGGAACGTTCCTCAAAACCTGTTGATCTGCAGAAACCCTGGTTTCTCAAACCCCAATGCTCTCAGAGAGAAAAGTTAACAAATTCGAATAATTAATCACATAAGTTCGATTTGCTCATTGAAAGAATATATAGCTTCTTTCAAAAATTCGACTTTTCTCATTAAATCATTAAATTGCACTTAATAATAAATATTCGCCCTTTTTCCAATACTTTGGCTAATATTTATTAAATGGCGTCCCTTTTTGATTTAATGATTATTAAATCCATTAAATATTAATTTCCCCTCTTTCCTTATAAAGTATTAAAATACTTTATAATTCGCCATTTAAATATTCACTTTAATATTTAATTAAAATGACTTTATATTATAAAGTCAAATCAATTATTCCATCATTTATTATTAAACGCTTCTGATAACCCCCGTTTGCTCAACCAAACATCAAACCGGGTCGATACTGAGCTGACCAGCTAAACCAGGTGCCCTGCCCAAAATAGCAGCTTCCGCCTGCTGACTTACTATAACTAGTAAGTATCTGAAAAACCTCTCTGAAAGAGTCTGCGAAGGCCCAACCTGAATCAACTGAAGGAGTAACGTCCTGAAACATTGGATAACTGCCAAGGAAGACCCTCTCATCACATTTGTCAGCCTACGAGGGTCAAAATGATAGGCTCACTCCTCAACAAACAATGTCAGCTAAAACGGGGACATTACAGTATACTAAAGTTTGGCCATGAGGTTAAACTATAGGGGTTTAGAATTTAAACAATAAACTAAATAAAAGGAAAGAAATCCCCTCATGGCCTTCTGTAATAGGTTTAAAATGTCGAATTGCCATCTCCCTTGGCAGTGAACAAAAAAACATCTACTTTTGACATTTTTATATATGTACCTTGTAATTTAATTCCTTTTATTACACTAAGATGTTACAATTGTGCTTGTTCCATGGATGCTAGGGTTGTTTGCAAGGATGGTCATGTTAATCATTAGTGCTACCACTTGTAGAGGTCAAAACCATCTTACTAACCACTTTGGGCTTTGGAGTATATGGTGCCTATTAACCTAGACAAATGAAAGCATTATTTGCAAAAGCAAAGATGTAAACATCATCTAATTTTTGCAATCTAATGCCTCAAGTTACCTATTTATTTTTTCGCTCCTCAATACATTACTTTATCAAGTTTCCCCTATATATTACGAGTTTTTTCACTACTGTAGGGGTTACTTTGGCCTTGGATGTTAGGGGTGATCCTAATGGGAGTACCTCACCCAACCCTCGACACTCTCTGATGAGCATTATCAGATCTTGTATTAGCCCCTTCACAGCGATCAAAGATATCACTAGTAACTTCACCATTTCTAGTCCAAACAGTTTTACTTGATGTTCTACAGTTTTCCTTTGTGGCTACTCTTTCTTCTACGGGGTTCTTGTTCTCCTTTCTCAGCTATTCATAAATATTTCTTGACCAATTGTCTTGGTTGTCCCCTATTGTTTTGTAATTTTTATCCTTGTTCTTCCCCTTGGTGGTACTTTTAACTCTCTATTGTATATAATGTTCTCTTGAGTCCCAATGACATAATTTTGGTCATCCATGGACATTAATATTCATGCCATTAATAGTTGTTCCATGAGATGACATCTCTTTGAGGCATTCACTCAAATAGTTCACGTGCCTTGCCCGTGCTTCCACACTTTGCAGACATCTCTACCACAGCAGGAGGATGCTAGGCCACTGGCATAATCTACGATTCAACAGCAACTTCATTTTCATTTTTGAATTTATAAATTTATTACAAATTTTTAACTTACAAGCAAGAGGATGTTGGCAAAGGTTGTGGAATTTGGCTTTACAGTTATAGTAATTGTAAAGCCAGATTCCACAACCTTTGCCAACATCCTCCTGCCTATAAATTTTTCATGCTTTGGTGCATGTCCATAGCCTATCCCAAAGCTTCTATTTTGGCAAATGCTAGTTGAGATGACATCTCTTTGTGGCATTCAGTCAAGCAATTCACGTGCCTTGCCCGTGCTTCCACATTTTGCATACATATCTACCAGAGCATTTTCAACCATAATATCCATTTTGTGCATATCTTGCAATATTGCAATCCATGAGACCACATTTCTTTCAGAGATAGTGATACTGATGTGCATTGTCTGAATTTTATTTTTACATTGTAGGTCTCATTTTTTTTTTAACATTGTAGGTTTGATTTTTTTTAACATTGTTTTTTGCAGCATCATTATCATAATGAGTTCTTACAGTGTTAGTAAAGATGAGGGTCAAGAGGTTGAAGCAGTAATTCAAAGTGAAAATGAATCATCTAATGATCCTGAATTTCAAATAGGAGGAGCAGGTGGGGGGGATGAACATGGCTCAAATACTCCAACTGACACAAGTCCTATTGGGAGTAAAAATGATAGCTTCCCTTCACGACTCCTCAAAAAATGGGTCAAGGGCCCCTTTAATCGAAAATCACCTTTAAAACAAGTTGCATCTAAGATAGCAACAAAACCTGGGACAACTAGGGGCACTAGAATGTGGAAGCGCCACATGTGTGAACTTGAATGGTTTGGCAGCATTACTAGAACTAATGCTCACTTTCTTCTTATTTGAGGCAAAGGTGTAAATCTATGCAAAAGCGTGGAAGGGAACTTGAAGTATAGGGCTGAAATTTTAAAATTATGGGGTTGTAATGAGGATGAAGTACCTATATCTGCTACTTTGCCACAAAGGAGTAGAGGTGATCAGATTTCAGTAGTTTCTACTTCTACTTTGCAGAGTCTAAGGCCACCGAATCCATCCAGTTCAAGTGTAGCAGAGCCTAAGTGGAAACGTAAGATGGCATCTTCACAACCATTGGCAGATTTATTCAATGTAGTAAAGGATGAGGTCGATGATGCCATTGGAAAATTCTTCTTTGCCAATGGCATTCCATTCCATGTGGCTCATTCTCCTTATTATAAGGAAGTTGTGTCAAAGATAATAAGGACAAGACCATCATATGTGCCACCAAGGGAGACTAAATTGAGGACAACAATCTTGGATCAGAACTATTCCAAGATTAATATTTTGATGGAGAAGATGAAGAGAACCTGGGTCACAAGTGGATGTAACATAGTCATGGATGGGTGGGCGGACATTAGGCATCATCCACTCACCAATATCATGGTTACATCTACAATGGGCCCTTATTTCCTTAGGGATATTGATTGTTCAGGGCATAGCAACGATGCTCATTATCAATTCTAGATCCTAAAGGATGTTATAGAGGAGGTTGGGCCACAAAATGTGGTCCAGGTAGTGACAAATGCGGCCCATGTCTACAGAGCTACAGGGAAGTTGATTGAGGTAGCCTATAGACATATTTGGTGGACTCCTTGTTGTGTGTATGCCATGAATAATGCACTTAAAGACATGGGTAAAATCAGCTGGATCAAATCAATTGTCAGTGATGCTAGAGATGTGTAGATGTTTATCTACAACCACCATACTTCACATGCACTTTTCAGGTCCTTCTCCAAGAAGGAATTCCTGAAACCTGTAGAGACTTGGTATGCATCATACTTTATTCTCTTGGAGAGGATGCTTGGGTTGCAAGAGGCATTGCAACTAATGGTAATGACAGCAAAATGGAACCGATCGCTTGAGTCAAAAACACAATAGGGATTGAGGGTTAAGGAGGTGGTGAAGAATGATGCCTTTTGGGCTGATGCCAAATATATTGTCTCCATCATTGTTCCAGTCTTCACAATTATTAGATTTGGGAATTCTAATGCACCTTCCCTTAGAGAGTTATATGAGTGCATTTATTCCATGCTTGATCAAATGAAGGCTATTGTGCGAGAGAAGGACCCCACAATGCAATTCTACAATGAGCATATTCATCCAATCATTCAGCGTAGATGGGAGACGCTCAACACTCCCTTACACATGAGTTCCTATGCATTGAACCCAAAGTGGTACGTGAAAAGGCCTGGTAGAATCACACCTATAGAGGATGTTGAGGTGAAGGAAGGGTTCATGAATATTAAAATAATATTTAGTTATTTATTTAATGGTCACCTCTTTGTATATTCTGTAAATTAGCTATTTAGATTTGTTTCTAGTTTTTTCTTCGATCCTCTTTCCTTTCTAAAAATGATGTTTTTAGAAACATCTACCATGTAACTTCTATATGAAGCATATTTGCTTCTTTGATAATATCGAAGATTTCCAAAACTGTTTTATGGTATCAGAGCAAGAAAACACAATTTTTTTTGAAAAAATTCGTCATTTTGTTTTTGGAAAATTCGTTTTTCTTTCTGGGCCTCGTTTCTCCTTCAAAATCCCGTCTATATTTCCGTGGCGACCTGAAACATTTTCTCAGTCTCTTCTACTCACGTCGAGCATCTTTCTTCTTCCCGCAGGGCATCATTTGTGGCATCTTTGTATCTGCACGATTCATTGAAGGGTTTCTAAGTGCGATTTTTGGCCACATGAGGTGCTTTTTGGGCGCATTTTTTCTCTTCTTTTGCCCGCGTTACCTCCCAATTTGTGGATTTGTCCGGTGCACGTGATCTATTTTTTGTGTTTATCGTGTGTTTTGGCCAAGAATTTTGGACGTGGTTTCTTTCTAATCTACGTCCTTTTTCCATGTGCTTCCTGAAGCGATATCTCAAATTCATCCCTATCTTATTTATGCATGCCAAAAAATGTCTTTTAAGGCTTTTTTGTCTCTTTCTTTTTGCACATGGGTCATCTCTATAGGTGCGAACTTCTCTTGGGCGACAGATTTAGTCTCTCTCACATTTTCCCTGTGTGCACATATTATATTCTCTTGCTCTATCATTGTGGATGAGACCTGTATTGTTGACTATCTTTTGCACGTCTTATTTCTATCTACTACACATGAATTCTGCTTGTGGGTCATCTCTGAACATGTTTTTGTCTTTTTTTGCTAGCTATTCTATCCTCGAGATTTGTGTCAGAAATTAGTTATTGTCTTTCATGACAGAGCTCAGTATTTGAGGTGTTTTTACCTCTACTCTATCAGAAATTGGCTTGAGGACTTTTTTTTAACAAATGGCCTCGTTCTCGCACATTATGTTGGAGGGCAGTCAGAAGTTTAACGGCTACAACTATAACACCTGGAAGCAACAAATGATGACAATCTTCGAATAGCTCTGCTTTGATCAGATCATTCTAGGTAGAAAGACACGACCTACATCGGGAGATAAAGATCAAGAAACGTTTGATGAGCAAAATCATGAAGCGGTGATGCTTATTAAACTATCTATCACCCACTAATGATTAGCTGCCTCAAGTTCCGTCTGGTAAATCAGCGAAAGAGATTTGGGGTCATCTTAAGGATCTTCATGAATCTTCCAGCAAAAGCTGTCCATTCTTCCTAAATAACTTTGCAGGCGCACTTGACGAAAATCAAGGACATCTGTGATCAGCTTGAGGCTATTGGTCGAGAAATGGAGGAAGAAGATATGGTAGTTATCACTCTGAAAAGTTTACCAAAATCTTACGAGCACTTTATTGAGACCCTCAACATTACTTCAGCGAATGTTGATTTGAAGTTTTCAAATCTTTGCACCATACTTCTGCAACAGGATCACTGGAAACAACAGTTCGGTAGCGGTGCTAGTTCGTCCTCCACAGAGCAGGCATTTCCTGCTAAGACCGTTCAAAAGAAAAATCAGCCCTCTCAACAGACCAATCAAGCGTAGACTTCAAATTCTTCCAAAAAGAAGAATGTTCAATACAACTATTGTCATAAGTACGGTCACATGAAGAAAGATTGCCGGAAACGCTTGGCTTCTTAACAAAACAAGCAAGGAGAGTCTAAGTGATAGAACAAGGTTGGATTGAATCACTCACTGACTCAATGCTCTGGGTCACAATTTGATAACCCCTTTGGTGATATCTCATCCACCACTCAACCTGTAGGTTCCCTACTATTTAGGCACCCCTGGTTAGATTGCCAACCCTGCTATCGTTTTCCAATTTGCTGCTACCAAGAATTTCCTGGTGTTTTCCCTCACCTTCACCGCCTAGCCCTTAATCCACTTAAAGACTAGTGAATCACTAATACCTCCAAATCTTGTTGCAGGGGTGTAAGTAGCTTCCATGGCTTCAAATCAATCTTCTAAAGGTTCTTGAACAGCCTTCATAACCCAATCCTCCATCGCTTTCACTAAAACACCAATTGAGGGTTTGGAAGAGCTACAATGCTAGAAGCCCAGTTAGGCCTCTTGACAGAGAAAAATGCAATTTTCTCCTAAACTCCCCAAATGACCTGAGTTTTACTTTTGGGGTTGGTGATTCCCATGCCAAAAACTTAAATATTCTTGAGGTTTTGAGCCTCTACAGGCCGTACACTGCCCAAATGCAAAAGGAGCCAAGAACACGAGGGTTTCAAAACTGTTCAGAACCAGTTTAGGACTGGTGAAAAGTTCTTCATGAAAATGGCTTGTTAAAGGCTCTTCCTTGTCACCATGCAGAGCCAAGACACTCCCCTAAATCCTCAAAAAAGAATTTCTTAAAAAACTTCAATCCCCTGCAAGTTATTCACGCTGTCCTCAAGCTTTTCCTAGCCGGGTTCTCACTGTCTCGCCTAGGAAAAATCATTTAGCATGCTAACAACTCTCAAAAAGCATTATTTATTTACACTATGTACAAGTGTGGAGTCTAACCTAGCTTCCTCTGTTCCCATACTTCTTGGTACGGCCAGGAAATAGGCTAGAACTCCATTTTTTTTATTTTTAACAGTCAAAACAGCAAAACACAAAACCACAAAATAACAAGAAAAGGAAATAGCGATGGGTTAACTGACTATACAATCACAAGAATGATTGAAATGACTTCCCTACATGCTGTAACAAATAGCCAAATTCCTAAATCAATTCATTAAATCGCTGTTTCCAGAAAACTGTATTTTTCTTCAACAAAATCACTGTTCTATTCACTCTCATAAACTGCCACGCCACCAATCTTCCAACCTCTTCTCCAGGTCGAAAAACACCTTTTACAATGTCAAGAAGTCATTAGGTTACATTAGGGTTCACTTTTTTAACCAAGAATGGCAAAAAAACACGCGGTTTGAAAACACAGTGTGTTTTCGAACTTTTCCCAAAAACTTAGGAAACGCCTACAAAAGACTTCCCAATTTATTTTTAATTTTAGATAAGCTCTAAAAAGGTCCCCTTACACATCCTAAAAGGCATTAGGACCTTGCACAACAAAAAGGAAATGATTTAAAAGAAAAACATCAAAATATGCTTGTTTTTAAGGTAGGTGCTCCTGCACCATTCTCCCCCTCTCAGCACAAAGACGAAGAACTGGAAGGTGGTATCAGTTTCAGGTCAATGCCAAGCTTCTTGAATTGATCCTCCTGTACCCATGTAGCCTCTGAGTCAGGGTTGTTCTTCCACTTGATAAGGTGCTCCATGTATACCTTATTCCTTGTTGACTTTTTCACCCTAGACTCTAAGACCTTCTCTGCCTGAGCTTTCTCTTGACTTGGAAGGGTTATATTACTGATATCTTTAAAGATTTCCTGACTGTTCTGAACTTCATCATTGACTGTACCCTTGTACCTGATCAAATCAGCAACGTTGAAGACTGGAGATATTCCCAAATCCGATGGAAGTTCCACCTTGTATGCATTCTTTCCATACTTAGCTATCACCTTGCATGGTCCTACCCGCTTCATTTGCAACTTGGTGGACATCCCCTTCTGCAATTTGGATTTGTTGAGGTGAACCATCACATAATCACCCACTTGAAACTGCACATCTCTTCTTGACTCATCAACTTTGTCCTTCAACTTTTGTGTTGCTGCTGTGATTGTCCTCTTAACCTGCTCATGAATCTCCTTCATGGTTTGAGTGAAGTCTTCTACATGTCCACTCCTATTCTCCATTGTTCCAAGGTCTCTAAGCTCACAAATTCCCCTTGGGTGCATCCCATACACAACTTCGAATGGGCTTTTTCCTGTAGTTCTGTTCACACTATCATTGTATGCATATTCCGCTTGGGAAATCACCATATCCCAGGTCTGTCCATATTCCTTTGTCAAGCACTTCAATAGGTTACCTAACACTCTGTTAACCACCTCGGTTTGACCATCGGTCTGAGGATGGTAAGCTGATCCAAATGATAAATTAGTTCCCAATCTGTTCCATAGTGTTTTCCAGAAATGACTCATGAATTTTACATCCCTATCTGAGACAATGCTCAATGGCAATCCATGGATTCTCACAACTTCCCTGAAAAATAGATGGGCAATATAGCTTGCATCGTGTGTGGTCTTGCAAGGAATAAAGTGACTCATCTTGCTAAATCTGTCCACAACTACAAAAACACTGTCAAAACCAGATTTAGTCTTGGGAAGACCCACCACAAAATCCATGCTCACACATTCCCATGGTCTGTTTGGAATAGGCAAGGGCTGATATAACCCAGCATTGCTAGCTCCCCCTTTGGCTCTCATGCAAACAACACACTGTTCAACATACTTTCTGACATCTCGTGCTAATTTAGGCCAATAGTAAAACCTTTGTACCAGCTCTAAAGTTTTATTAATTCCAAAGTGTCCACTAAGACTGCCATTGTGTTTCTCTTGGATCAGATTTTCCCTCATTGATCCTCTTGGGACACATAACAGATTGCCCTTGAATAACAACCCATTTTGCAATGTATACTCAGCATATTGACTGTGAAAATGATTTGCAAAGTCTGAACATACCTTGTAGGCTTCGGAAAAGTCTTCGTCATCACCATAGAGATCTTTAAAACTTTCCAATCCTATGCTTTTCAGCTGTATCTCTTGGACGGTCAACATCCTCCTGCTTAATGCATCTGCCACTTTGTTTTGCTGTCCCTTCTTGTGCTTAATGGTAAATGTGAAAGCTTGAATGTACTCCATCCATTTCAAGTGTCTATTGCTTAACTTCTCTTGGGTATTGATGTAACTGAGTGCCTGGTTATCCGTGAAAACCACAAACTCTTTGGGCAGTAAATAATGCCTCCATTTCCTAAGGGACTGCACTAAAGCATAAAGTTCCAGATCATAGGTGGAGTATTTTTGCTTAGCTTCATTAAGTTTTTCACTAAAGAAGGCTACAGGCCTACCTTCTTGACTAAGGACTCCTCCTACTGCTACTCCACTTGCATCACACTCAACTGTAAACAATTTATCAAAACTAGGCAATAACAAGATAGGTTGTGTTGCCACTTCTTTTTTCAACTTTTCAAACCCTTTATCAGCCTCTAAAGTCCACTTAAACTTTGTTTTCTGACCACCCTTGATTGTATCTAACACTGGTGCACATATACCACTAAAATTCCTTATAAACTTCCTATAAAACTGAGCCAAACCATGAAAACTTCTTACCTCAGTTGCTGTGGTTGGTGTAGGCCAGTTTAGGATAGCTTCCACCTTACTTGGATCCATCTTCAGCGTTCCTTTGGATACCACAAAGCCTAGATACACAAGCTCTTGTTTGAAGAACTCACACTTCTCAAGGTTGATTGCCAACTGTTCTTCTTGCAACCTTTTGAGCACCATCTCTACATGCTTCAAATGCTCTTCTGCTGTCTTACTGAAAATCAGTATGTCATCCAAGTAGACTACCACAAAAATCCCTGTGAAATCTTTAAGCACCTCATTCATTAGTCTCATGAATGTGCTAGGGGCATTTGAGAGGCCAAATGGCATCACTTTCCACTCATATAAACCATCGTTTGTCTTAAAAGCTGTCTTCCATTCATCACCTTCCTTAATTCTGATTTGGTGATACCCGCTCTTAAGATCTAGCTTAGTGTAAAACTTTGCACCTCCAAGGCAATCCAATAAATCTTCAATCCTAGGTATTGGAAATCTGTACCTAATTGTGATTCTATTTATTGCTCTAGAATCAGTACAAAGTCTCCATTTACCTCCTTTTTTTGTTGCCAAAACAACTGGGACTGCACATGGACTAATACTCTTTTGGATCAGACCTTGATTCAGCAACTCTTCCACTTGTCTTGCCACCTCTTTGTTCTGCTCAGGGGTCAGTTTGTATGCTGCTTTGTTAGGCAATGAGGCTCCAGGTATGAAGTCAATTTGATGACTTATTGCTCTCTTGGGTGGTAGAGTTGATGGTGTTCCATCACTCACAATGCTTTTGTATTTTTCTAGCAGCCTTTGAACTGTTTCAAGTATGACTGTCCTCTCAGCCTTTTCTTCCTCTTTGGATTGCATTAGGACCACATAACCTTCATTTCCTTGGTGTAGATCCTTAATGAACTCTTTGCCACTGCTCAACATAATGTTTGGAACCTTGGACTGCCCTTCATCTTCCTCAATCAACGATTGCAGCTTGAAAGTTTTTCCATCCTTCGTGAATTCTATGGTATTCTCCTTCCCATGATATACAACACCTCTATCATATTGCCATGGCCTGCCAAGAAGAAGATGGCATGCATCCATGGGCAGTACATCACAAATCAGCTTGTCTTTGTAGCCTCCTATTGAAAATTCCACTGTAACCTGCTCATTCACTAAGACACTTTGCCCTTTATTCAGCCATGTGACTTTGTAGGGATTGGCATGAGGTACCTTCTGCAATTTTAACTTAGTTACTGCCTCCTCAGAGATGATATTGTCCGTAGAACCAGAATCTACTATAACCTTGCATACCTTTCCCAATATCTTGCACCTTGCTCTAAACAAAGCTCTCCTTTGCTTGGGTTCTTCCTTGACCGGTTGCCTGATCAAAACCCTGTTGAACATCAGATTTTCACCTACTTCTGATTCTATATGACTGATCTCAGGTGTCTTTACACTCACGATGTCCTCTTGTGCATAAGCTACTCTTTTCTCATTGCTAGATGAAGCTTTCTCCGGGCATCTATAAGCTGGATGGCCTAGCTGATTGAAGTTATAACACTTCATGGTGGCAAAGTAGGAGTTACCTCTGCCTGCTCCTCTTCCTCTATTTGAACCTCCTTGGGGTCCTCTTCCTCTATTAAAACCTCCTCTTGATGAAGTTTCACCTCCATGCTCAGTAAGCTTTGGTTCTCCTTGGCTTCTTTGGTCACCACCTCTTCCTTGGTAACCTCCACGCTGTCCTTTTTGATCTCTGCCTCTTCCTCTGACCTTTGAGGACTGATCATGCTTCCTTTTATTCCTCTCTTCAATCTTGATAGCTAGCTGATAACATTGGTGGACTGTCTTGGGGCTGAGCAAAGCCATCTCTTCCTGTATATTCCACTTCAAACCATTGAGGTATCTAGCCACTTTTAGGCTCTCATCTTCTGCCACATTTGATCTCAAACAAAGCTTCTGAAACTCTTCAGTGTAGGTGTTTACATCTTGGTCTTTTTGTCTTAAACTCTGCCTCTTCTTGTGGAGTTGGATTTCGTAATCATCCGGCATATAGGCTTCTTTCACTTTAGCAACCATTCCTTTCCAGGTTGGTATAGGCTGCTTACCTTCTTTCTCCCTTTCAGTCTGAATAAACTTCCACCATGTTAGAGCTGATCCTCTCAACCTTGATTTTGCAACCTTCACCTTCTGTGCTTCTGTAACTCCATCACATTCGAAGTGATTCTCCATTCCATCTATCCAGTCCATTACCAAATCAGGATCCATCTTTCCATGGAATAGTGGTACACCCTCAAGTCCTTTTCCACTCAAGGCTTTTAATGCCTTCAAGAAAGGCTCCTCCTCGAGAACAGGGTCAGGTTCAGGGAATTTGTCCTCCTCTGCAACCTCTTCTTCTTTTGGCACTTTGCCTTCCAGTTTCACCTTGTTTAATGCTGCTTCAAGCTGTTCTATTCTTTCCTTTAAAGATTTGTTATCCTCTTCTTGCTCTTCAACCATCTTGGCCAACTGTGCATTTGTCACCATCTTTGGCGGTTCACTTGATTCAACTTCCTCTGACATATAAGCTGCTGCTTCCCAAATCTTTCACTGCTCTGATACCAATCTGATAGAACAAGGTTGGATTGAATCACTCACTGACTCAATGCTCTGGGTCACAATTTGATAACCCCTTTGGTGATATCTCATCCACCACTCAACCTGTAGGTCCCCTACTATTTAGGCACCCCTGGTTAGATTGCCAACCCTGCTATCATTTTCCAATTTGCTGCTACCAAGAATTTCCTGGTGTTTTCCCTCACCTTCACCGCCTAGCCCTTAATCCACTTAAAGACTAGTGAATCACTAATACCTCCAAATCTTGTTGCAGGGGTGTAAGTAGCTTCCATAGCTTCAAATCAATCTTCTAAAAGTTCTTGAACAGCCTTCATAACCCAATCCTCCATCGCTTTCACTAAAACACCAATTGAGGGTTTGGAAGGGCTACAATGCTAGAAGCCCAGTTAGGCCTCTTGACAGAGAAAAATGCAATTTTCTCCTAAACTCCCCAAATGACCTGAGTTTTACTTTTGGGGTTGGTGATTCCCATGCCAAAAACTTAAATATTCTTGAGGTTTTGAGCCTCTACAGGCCGTACACTGCCCAAATGCAAAAGGAGCCAAGAACATGAGGGTTTCAAAACTGTTCAGAACCAGTTTAGGACTGGTGAAAAGTTCTTCATGAAAATGGCTTGTTAAAGGCTCTTCCTTGTCACCATGCAGAGCCAAGACACTCCCCTAAATCCTCAAAAAAGAATTTCTTAAAAAACTTCAATCCCCTGCAAGTTATTCACGCTGTCCTCAAGCTTTTCCTAGCCGGGTTCTCACTGTCTCGCCTAGGAAAAATCATTTAGCATGCTAACAACTCTCAAAAAGCATTCTTTATTTACACTATGTATAGGTGTGGAGTCTAACCTAGCTTCCTCTGTTCCCATACTTCTTGGTACGGCCAGGAAATAGGCTAGAACTCCATTTTTTTTTTTTTAACAGTCAAAACAGCAAAACACAAAACCACAAAATAACAAGAAAAGGAAATAGCGATGGGTTAACTGACTATACAGTCACAAGAATGATTGAAATGACTTCCCTACATGCTGTAACAAATAGCCAAATTCCTAAATCAATTCATTAAATCGCTGTTTCCAGAAAACAAAACAGAAAACTGTATTTTTCTTCAACAAAATCACTGTTCTATTCACTTTCTCATAAACTGCCACGCCACCAATCTTCCAACCTCTTCTCCAGGTCGAAAAACACCTTTTACAATGTCAAGAAGTCGTTAGGTTACATTAGGGTTCACATTTTTAACCAAGAATGGCAAAAAAACACGCGGTTTGAAAACTCAGTGTGTTTTCGAACTTTTCCCAAAAACTTAGGAAACGCCTACAAAAGACTTCCCAATTTATTTTTAATTTTAGATAAGCTCTAAAAAGGTCCCCTTACACATCCTAAAAGGCATTAGGACCTTGCACAACAAAAAGGAAATGATTTAAAAGCAAAACATCAAAATATGCTTGTTTTTAAGGTAGGTGCTCCTGCACCACTAAGCCTAAAGCCAATGTTGCAGAGCACACTGAGCAGAAGGAGTCTACATTCTACGCCTTCATGGCCAAGAGTCCAACATATCCTATGAAATCCTCTGCCTTGTACATTGATTCAAGTGCTTCTCGACATTTCACTCATCGTCGGGATTGGTTCATTGAGTACACGCCCTTCAGAGACTCTGTTATCTTTGGAGGAGGCGAGAAGTATACTATTGTCAGAAAGGGCAACATACAGATTCATTCTGGAGGGAGAAATTTAATTTTTCTTGACGTATACTTCGTACCTAGTGTGGAGTTGAATTTACTTTCTGTTAGTCAGATTATGACACACTCTCCTCAACTAGATATTGTTTTCAACATGCACACATGTAGCATTGTTGACAGAGAGACACGCACCACAGTTGTTCAAGGCCTAGAGGATCATGGTCTTTATAGACTCGTTGACTCTAGTGATTCTCAAGAGCACGCTAAGGCAGCCAGGAGTACATCCATCAGCAATCTCTGGCATCAGCGTTATGGGCACCTGAACATGCAGTATCTCTCTCAATTAGCTCGTGATGATTTGGTTGGTGGCCTCCCTACAATTCAAACTCAGAATCATGGAGTACGTGAGGCTTGTCAAGCTGGAAAGCAGCGTCAGACTCCCTTCTCGAATGGTGATTCTTGACGAGCTTCCAAGATATTACAATTGGTTCATGCTGATTTATGTGGTCGAATGAATACTTCTTCAGTTACCGGTTCCAAGTATTTTCTATTATTTGTTGATGATTGCAGCAAGAAAATGTGGGTGTATTTTTTGAAAAACAAATTAGATGTGTTTGGTATTTTTCAGCAATATAAGGCCTTTGTTGAAAAAGAGTTTGGTTCTCCATTAGTTACTGTTAGGTCTAATAATGGAGGGAATTTTGTTCTTCTCATTTCTCCACATTCTGTGTTGCACATGGCATTAAGCGCCAACTCACCACACCATATACCCCACAGTAGAATGGTGTCGTTGGACATAGGAACCGCACCATCACTGAAATGGCTCGTTCTATGTTGGAGCATACACATGTTCCTAATAAATATTGGCTGAAGCAATTTATACTACTGTTTATCTTTTGAACCGACCTCTAACTCATGTGGTTAAGAAGATGACTCCTGAAGAAACCTAGTTTGGACATGTTGTGACCTTTTTCACACATCGCCCATCGCAAATGGGGACCACCAGTAGTCTGCTAGTTTTTAGGGTTTTGTCTCCTTGCAACGGTTTCATGAGGTCATCACTTTGAGAGTTTCAAGTCAGTTTTCTAAGAGTCATCCGAGCCAAGTCAATAATCCATGCTTGAATCAGTGCATAAACGTCATGGAAGTGCTCAAAAGGCCCGAGAAACGAAGATCGCCTGTGCTTTCGGCCAATTCTGACACTTCCTATTTTTTAGGGAATCTGCTTTTTCGTTTTTTCATTTTTGGCATTTTTGGACCAAACGGGGTTCCCTATTTTTTAGGGATTTTGCTTTTTCTATTTTTAGAAAGTCAACCCTAGTCAACGAGTCAACTTTCCATCTTTAGATCCAAAAATCAACCTAAAAATCAAAAAATCAAGTGAAAAATTTGAAAGCAAGCAAAAAGCATGAAAAATCAGTCAAAAATCTGAGAAAATCAACCGCAAAAGCATCAAATTCTGGAAAAATCATTAAAAAATCAATCAGATCTGAGAGGAAAATCACCAAAAGAGCATAAAATTCATGGTAAAATTCTGTCTAAGTCTGGAAAATTTGCCCTCAAGAGAGCATGTTCAGCCATGAAGGAAGTTGGCCCTTAAAATGTGGGACGTAGCAGAAGATGGCAAGCCTTGCTTGAAGTCCGCCATGCCTAAGAGAAGAATGGTAAGCCTTCTTCAAACTCCGCCAAGCCTTGAAGGAGAATGGAAAGCACCTTTCAAAGTCCGCCCAGCAATGAAGAGGGCTGGCAAGGAAAGTAAGAGGTCGGCCCTTAAAAGTGGGATTTGGCAAAGAAATTCCAAACCCCGCCTAGCTTTGGCAAGACATATCCAAAGTCCGCCCAGCCTTGATAGAAGATGGCAAAGACCTTGGAAAGTCCGCCTTTAACTTGGCAAGGACTTGAGGAAGTTCGCCTAGGCATAAGGAAGGAGAAAAATTGAAAATTTTACTAAGTGTTTGGTGCCTTGAGGTAGAAATCCGAAATTTGCCTAAGTATAGAGGCCTAAAAAGAGAAAAAATTGAAATTTTGACTAAGTATTTTAATGTTTTAAAGGGGAGAAGTGCGAATTTAGGCTAAGTGTGAAAGGCAAGCCTAGGTGAAAGTCAGCCATACCTTGAGGAAAGATGGAAAGGACCTTGGAAAGTCCGCCTGGGACATGGCAAAGGGAGAATAAAGTTCGCCTAGCATGGGAAGAGAAGAAAGATTAAAAATTTGCCTAAGTATGGATGTCTAGGAAAAAGTTGATAAAGTTGGCCAAGTATACAGAGAAAAATGCACATGGCAGAGAGGCAAGAAAGTTTGCCCTTGGCTAGAAGGGATAAAAATTTATCTAAGTACCATGGAATTTTTCCTAAGGAAGACATCCAGATACAGACCTCACCTAGAGAAATTCGTCTGACCAAGAGAAAAATTGATTTTGGCATAAGAAAATGTGCCCAGCACAATTCAAAGTCCGCCATGGCAGGAGAAAATAAGGATCTAGCGTAACAATTGTCGACGAAATGGCTAAAATTTTGACTTGGCTAGACGAAAATCGAAGTAAATTTGGAGACTAAACTTTTAGCCAAGGAAAAAAGGAGAAAAATCAAAATAGCCATGGGTCCAACACGAACGGGTTGGAAATAAATTAAAATATTTTAATATTTTAATAATTTATTTCCAAGTACTCAAAAATTTAAAAGCCTTGGACAAAATTAAATTCACCAGACGTGTATCAAAGGAAAATAAATTGCGCCGGACAAAGATAAAATCCGATGGGAAAAATTAAATTAGCCAATGAATTAAAGCTTGGAAAATTGAAATCAATTAAGGCATTTAATATTCTCAAAATTTCGAAAATTAAAGATAGACATCTAAGCAAAAAATCGAATTTTTGAAAATCAAAGAGATTTGCCTAGATAAGATCGCCATGGATTCTTTTCGAAAAATAAAGGAAACTTGCCTGTTTGAACAAAAGAAAACAAATCGAGATCAAGAGAGAAAGAGGCAGTTGCTAAATAAATCAAGTTCTTCAGCATTATAATGAGTTTCAACAACTCATTTTTCACAAACACAGCTGAAGAGAAGCTAATCTCTCGAAATTCTAAGACAACCATCTCTTTTGCAGGCAAGATTGATTTTCTCAGAGGAAGAAGTAATTTTCATTGCTGAAGAAGAATTTTTCTCGAGGAAGGAAAGGATTTATTTGCTGAAAGTCGAATTTCTGTGCAAGAGGGGCGCACTTTGTCACTTGCTTTTTGGTTAAATCCTCAAAGTTTAGATCTGATCTGCAGCCGGAAGTTCTTTCCTGAGGTTTGAAGTTCAATTGGATAAATTCGCCATTCTCTTTTTGTCTTTTTCATCTTGGCTAAGCTCTGGCCAAATTTCAATTAAAACCATTTACTCTCAGCTTGCTTTTTTGCAGAAGTCTAATTATTTAATAAGCTAAAAGTAAAATATTCGAACACAAGGCATGAAAATAAATTCTTTTAAAAAGTCTCTGTATTAATGTTAGTATTTTTGACTGCAGGTTGATGACCACGGCGGGAGAATCGTCAAAGAAGGTGCCAATGAAGTTCACCAGCAAAGGCGCACAGTGGGAGTCGAAAATAAATTCAAAGTGGAAAAATGTTGCAGACACCGATCTGGGACATGTTGACTTCATAGAGTTCAAGAAAAGAGTATATGGACAGGATGGACTTTCGACACCAATTGCCAGACGAATGGTGAGAAATGGAATATTTCAGGCAGTTGGATTCCCGCCTGCGATGGATTGTGCTGAATTAATGGTAGAATGTGCTATCCACTACGATGCTCAGAAGAGGCAAATCATTGCACCTGACGGCAAAATTCTGGCTCACCTAGGCGAGGTAACCATACAAGAGACATTTGGCATCCCAACACATTCCCGTACCACCTACAAAACCAGGGAGGAAGCCAAGGGATTATATGACAGCCAGCCAGACTTATGCACCACAAATGTTAACAAGGCATGGCTGGAGAAGCCTAAAACGTCAATAAAGAAGATGCCTAAGAGGCCACGCCGGACGGACTTTAAAGAAGATTATGGGGACATCATTTTGATGCTAAACAGAATAGTTGGCAACCCTCAAGGAGCATTTTTTGAAAATTGGATGTATTACTTCATAGATGAAATCACTTCCGGCGTAAAAATGTTCAACTGGTCTCGAATGATAAGTAACAATCTTCACGAACAGTTGGTCAATTTGGAAGAGACTAAGTCTTTTCACATGAGCTCGTATATTGTCTACTTATTGGCCAGGTCATATAAATACCCAGGACTAGTTTGCAAAGGAAAAGTGTTACATCCCGATATTATAGCTACTATTGTATAGGGCAATTGATTGTACTGTTTGAATCTTGATGATGAATAAAACATGGTTGATCTCGTTATTAAATAAATGAGTCCTGTTTAAATGATGGTTTCATTTGATTGTTACTTCTAAATGATTTTGTCTTGATTAAATATTGCAAACAATTATGGAATAATGTTATTCTAACTTATGAGATGTTTTTTACCTTGTTATGAGCATATGACTGCCGGTGTCATGTCATGATGTGCAGGTACGAAGACTGATCCTCCGGACAGAGGAGAGACATCATTCGGGGAGGAACTTGGTCGGGTAAACAGTAACGAATACCAAATTGAGCATACACACACGTCAATATAGGTTTTGAGATACCAAGTCAGATAAGTTGGTCTTGATAAGTCATCCATAGACTTTAGGAGTCTAGTTTACTTCTTTGTGCTTGAGAGTGATGAGTGTTTGTTTATCAGACTTACAGTATTATGCTCATAACGTGAATGGACATAAGTGAATAGGTTAAGTAGGTGTGTATATACATGTATATAGTATACTGAGATATATACGAATATATGTGTATATATATATACACACACTACCTATTATCTATGGATAAATAATATTACTATAATATTTGCCTTGGAATATATATATATATATATATATATATATATATATATATTGAAAGTACGTGGACCGACTAGCAAAATATATATTTGGCAATAAATATGTATATGTATATATATTTATTTTTGATAAATATAAATATAGTTATATATAAGTAATTATATATTAAAGATTATATATAATATTATTATAGTTATATTAAAATATATAAGTATATTAAATACTTGGGAATTAAATATTTATATGTTTAATATTTAAAAGAACTATAATGATATTTATATGATAAAATATATATAATGAAATTATATTTTATTTTATTTTAAATCTCTTAAGTGAAAATTAAAGATTATATATTACCAGGAGTAATTTGGGAAAACAATTTCTACTTTGCGTAGTTAAAATCAATTATTATTATTGAAGCCTTAAATCATTTCTTTTTTAAATAGAAGTTATTAAAACAATTTCAAATTCAATAGAATAAGAAATATTAAGGATTTAAATGGGAAAAGGATTTAAATGGTAAAACATTTCGATTTTAACTATAGAGAATAATAACTTAAACAAGAGAAGTCGAAAATTTCATAGAAGAGCATCTAAAAAGAGGAAATACGTTTTAATCATGGAAATCGCGCGTCTGGTAAAAACGCGCCAGAAAACGCGTCTAATTCGCGACATTGACTGCGACCTAGCCTGCAAAATGTTTGAATGCTATTCTTAGGGCATAAAAATGGCGACGTGGAAGTATATAACAGATTCGACTCTTTTCCAGAATGTATTTTTCAAAACATTTTTATCAAAATAACCTAAAATCTGTAAACGCGTTGAGCTGTCGACCTTGGAAATTCGCCATGTGAAGTTGTTGAAGGGATAATGATTAAAGTTGAAAAATTCTTCTCTTGTTGGCGCTATAAAAGTCGAATCACCTGCAATTTGATGACTTAGGGTTAAGGAATCCGCCAAATGTCCTTTTGACTGATTCTAAGCACTGAGTTGTCATTTGGCATGCCTCCTTTGGTGGAATCCGTTGCATTTCGGCCCTATTTAATGACGACCTTCCATTCATTGTGAACACACTTTTGAATAATCTGAGTTTAGTGTTTTCATTCCATATCCATTCCATTGTATTGCCTGAGCTTTCCTATATTGCTGAGTTTGATAAGCACAGTAAATTATTTCCAGCATTTACCAATCACAGTGAATTAAGTCATTTGAGTTTAAAGTGAGGTATTTGTATAGCTGAGTAGGAATTGAGTGGTGGAAGCACGTCTGTGAGAAGAGTTATAGGAGTTCACTATAGAGTGAAATTCTTTCATAAAAGAAGCCATATTTAGCTGAAACCTTGAAGCTTATTTGAAGGAGGATCTAGAAGAGCAAATTTGGAAGGAGAAGCTTTAAAATCAGGCATGAATCTTCCTAGTTTATAATTTTTATTGAAGTGTTGTTTCCATTTTGATTTTGTGATGGCTGATTTCAAATTAGTTCTAATAGGGAAGAACTGTTTTGATGACTAATTAAAGCAAATCATTTAAGAAGAAAATGTGATAAGGATTCAATGATTAGGGGAATTGTGAAAAAGGGAATATAGGAGTAAAAAGCTTAAAGGATTAGAATGTTTCTCTTGCATTAGAACGAAATAATGGAAAAGATAAAAGAGAAGGGTTTGTTTGCATTTTAAATGGTTTTTGCATGTTGTGTATGATCTCTATATGTGGGAATACGTAGACATACTTATTAGCTACTAGGATCGAGATGATGGCAGAATCAAGTGAAGTCTTTTAGCTTAAGTTATAGGGATAACTGAGACAATTTAAGTACTCCTAGGATAAAGAATTCCTAGTTAGGAGGAATTGATACAAGACTCCTTAATTGCCACTGAACAAGATTGTAGGGATGTCCTCGAATGACTGATCACCCATTGGAAGACAAACCATCTAGAGTAAGGGAAGCCTCGTCAACCGGGCTCTGAAAGAAAGCTGAAAGATAGATGACTCATTCGAAGTACCAATGAGAAATACTTTTTGGGCCAAAGTAGTGTACTTACATCCACCTAGATGAGATAGTTGAGACTACATCACGGCCTCACGGGATCCGAAAATTAGATCGAGATTAGTAAAGAAAGGGGCGTTCTGCTGAGTAGGAATACAAGACTGCCCAGCCAGGTTCGCGCAGCGATGTCTCTACCAATCTCTTCTTCGGAGCGGAGGGCCAGTTTCATTGCAAAATGATCGTAAGCGGGTAATTAGCCATTATAAGTCCTGCGGTTATTAAAAGCCTCGGAGTGATGTTTCTCCTCCGCCGAAAATTGATGTACTAGATTTGAAAGACTGACTTCGGATCTCTACTTTATTTCAGTAAAAGCTTACGAGCTATGTATGTAACCGTGATTCCTTTTTGAACTCTGGATGAGCATTTGCAATGAAAATGAAATTCAAGGGTGGTTACATTGTAACTTGTGGCATGTTTATCAATAAAGAAAGGAAGAAATTTATTGTAATATCTTTGTTATATGTTACTTTTACATGTTTAAAGTGAAAATGGGAAAGTTTTTAATTTACGCAGAATTGGGTTGTAACAAAAAGTTGGCAACGGAGAAAATGAACTCAGACCTTATGATTGCTACTCACAACTCCAGCTGAAGGAGAAATCTCATTTCAGGCGGGTACATGATGCCTTCTTAATGTATATCACTAGAACACTTCAAGGAGGAGTGCATCAAAGGCTGAGTCATGAGGCAAAGAGTTTGATCAGTAAATACGGATCCTGGTTCATCCAATTTCCAAAATTTACATATGTCAGGATCCAGGGATTTACTAGAAATCCCCATAAGTTGCCCATCTATCCAACAAATCAAATGATCCTGCTTGAAGTCTTGAGGCAGCTGGAAGAATACCAGAACATCCAGAGGCCGACTAAAAAGGCAGCTGTTACATTCCCATTTTTCATCGGGAATATGTTAGAATCATGTCCGTCAGCGCAAGCAGCTGAGAGCGCCAGGCTGAAAATCTAGTGGTACCCATTCACGACCTATAAGTCCAGGGCCAATTTTGACCCACATCATCATATCCGGACAGTGGATGGGACAAGGTACAAGCACAAAGTGGAGCTGGAGGACTTTTGGGCAAACACCGCTGATGAATATGAGGTCATGAGGAGATTATGGTCCAGAATGCCAGTAGACTTCATGAGGGCAATTGAACTTTGTCGGGTGCCTGATCAGTTGCAAGACGATGGGAATCCAGCCACGCTTCGAGGAGAGTCGACCTCTTCCTCCTGTAAAGTGGTTAGAGCCTGAGCACTCAGATTTGGCAACCCTGATGAGGCCAGTGACCAAGTACTCTTAGTGGTGGGTCGACCATCATGTCCAGGAGATGAGACAGAAAAGAATAACACTCACGTATGATTTACTGAGCGAGACGGAGTCGTATTCCTCCAATGCTAGCGCATCCCATTAGGATTTGGTTGAGATTGGCGAGACGAGGAAGGAAGTAGTTCCAAGTATAGAGCCTGTTCAGAAAAGACATAGGGGAGAACCATCTCGCTCCGCGGCGTCTCGGAATATTGATGAACTGGTGGCCACCGCAGAGGAATCCTTGGTTAAAATAATTGGAGCTTCTGCAGTAAAAGAAGAGAACAATGAGCCTATTCAGTTGGATAGCGATGAGCCCTCATCTCATACGGGCACGGAAATATTAGGTTCAGATAATGTAATGTCCCCAAAATTATGGTTAAGTGACTTAAATTAATTCAATTGATTAAGTTGTCCCAAAAATTAATTTAAGTTCTAAAGGATGACTTTAATCAATTAATTTAATTAAATCAAGTGAAATGTTATAAAGTCACTTATTTGGTGTTATAAAAATGACTAAAGGCATTATTTCAAAAGTGGACTATATAGAAAGTCATTTTATTTTGATATGAGAAATCATAAAGTGACTATGGAAATGAAAAAAAAAAAGAGCAAAGACATTATTTTATAAAATGTCACTCTATTATTGAATGGAAAGATACAAAAGAAAGAAGCGCACATTTTTGAACTCACTTTTTGAATGCATATTCTTCACGGCAGAGACACTGGTCAAGCTTCTTGCTTAGGGTTTGAAGACCCTTGCAATCCAGGTTCGGATGTGAAACACCATCCCTAGTTGGAAGAGTCACGATTTTGAGAAAGGAAAGGACATTTCTATTGCAGGTCGAATTTGAGAAAGTTTTGAAAATACAACTCAGGGTTTTACTTAACATTTTTGTGATTACAGTCCATTGAATTTCTGCTAATTCTTGGGGTCGACTGTGAGAGTATTTTGTGCACATGTGAGGTCGTTTCACCTTCTATAACCCTAGGCGACCTTTGGGAAAGGTATTGCAGCAAATAAGGACGGGATTTCAAGAAAATCTGGGCAAGATACAGGGACGTGTTGACTGGGAACAGGTCGCAACAGTTCCAGCTGGTATTCTAGGTCGTGTGCCTTACTTCTCACAACTAGAAGTGACGTCTGTTAGTATAAAGGCTGGGCGCCTCAATGAATATGGGAAATGATTGTTAGAAAGGAGATACTCGTGGCTGCAGACACTTCTTGAGCATTCCTGAGCCGTGCAAACTCATCTCAGGCTGAGTAGAGTGGTTCCAGGTTGGAGAACACACTAGTTGGTGTCATCTTGTCTTTCCCTTGATAAGGATTAAGCTGCTGCACATTTCTGGGCGATTTTGGAGGTCATACAGTCACCTTCAGTCATGGAACATGGTTGCACCAGGTCTGAAAAATTCACATTCTCATTGAACTCACACTGTTATTGCTAAATCTGTTATATGCTGTCATGAACCTCTGATTTGATTGTCTCAGTGAGTCTATGAGTAGTCAAATAAGCTTGTGATCTTGTTACAGTTGAAATCAGACTTTACTTTAGCTGCTATAAAATTTCTGTATATCATTTCCTTTAAAGCAGCCAACCTTATGTCCCAGGATAAGTCTGAGAAGGAATCTGAAACTGTATTTTCTGAGTGCAATTTATGAATATTTGGGCCCTAGTAGAGACATATTTCGCTGTATCTGGAATAACCAATGTCACTGCTTTACAATGGTCTGATATAAATCTGATATGTACTGCTGTGTAGTCTTGGTTGCATAATCAACCGTTGTATGCACTCACGGAAACGGCAATAAAATATTGTTTATGTTTAGAAGTATTCCATGTTTGCATGCTGCTATTACTTGATGAAAATCAAATGTTCAAACTACAATCAATATTCCGTGAACTTATCTTGCAAACTCAAAATTGGTGATCTTCATTGACAAATGCAAAATATCAACTTGAGAACGAAAAATTATCATCCAAATCAGCAAGGGTTCTTACAGATAATGAGATGGAAGTCCAAGATGATGACTTCGAAGAGGGAATGATTTCCGCCCTCAGAGGAGTCTTGGATGTTCCCAATGAAGAGAACGTTCAGGAGGAAGATGGCATTGAACAGCCTACCATTCCGGATTGGCTGATAGAAAGGATGAAGATTCAGGCACCAAAAGAAGCCCAAGAGGAGGATGATACTGCAGATTTCTTGGCAAGGTTGGAACAGGTTGCAATTAAGAATCCTACCAAGAAATTTTCTACTATTCAGAGGGACGAGGCAGGCAGTCGTTCCATACACATCGCAGTACCGACAGTGGACAAGCCACAAGATGAGACCACTCCTCAAGAGTACGCCATAACCACTATAGATCTTGGCCCAACCACAAAAGGTCAAGAAGTGGAGGAACTAGATAATTCTGTCTCAACTATTAAGGCGAGACTGGAAAAAGAAGTGGCGAAAAAGAAAGAATATAAAAGGGAAGTTGAACGCCTGAAGGAGTACATACGGCATCTGACCCAGCCACTCAATCAGGGTGATGCAGTAGCTCCTCCTCTCCTTAATCCCTCACAAGAAATAGCCAAGGATGTGGAGCAAGGGATGGTCACAGCCAAGGAGGCTCAGGAATGGATGATAAGCGA
>VDFB02016654.1:0-20578 GCA_007258455.2 Sequoia sempervirens | reverse complement strand
ATAAAGTCAACTGAACTTTGGCTGCCCATATCTAAAGCATACAACGTCATATTTCGATGAAATGAACATTGTCAGAATTGTCTCAACAAGCCCTTCGATTTGACGTCGCTTCCGTCAATTTCTGAGACAATCATTTTTTTTGCTTCTTGGACGACCCCTGATGGCAATTTGACCCAAAGTTTTATTGGTCATAACTTGAGAAAATGGACTCCTTTTCACTCCATTCAAGTTGTGCTAGAATCAGGGCATTGATCTCTTTCTAATGGTGTTGAAATCTGGAGTATTGGAGACACTTCAATTTTTAGTTAAAAATATCCCCTAGATCAAAGACGTAGAATAGTGAAGCCAAACTCAATGAGAATATTCTGAAGCCAAATAGCCTTAATAGTGGCATTAACAACCCCTTGATACTCAGCCTCAGTCGAAGAAAGAGCAATAGCATGTTGCTTCTTACTCTGCCAACAAATGGGGCCAGAACCAAGATGAAAGTTGTAGCTAGAAGTGGACTTACGATCATCAAGATCACCAACCCAATCAGAATCTGTATATCCCACCAAGGTAAGTCTTGTACCTGTTGCATAGTGAATCCCATGATGATGTGTACCTTGTATGTAATGCAAGATGTGTTTGGCCGCTTTCCAATGAAGCTCATGTGGTTCCTACATAAAGCGTGAAACCATGCCAACTACAAAGGATATATCAGGGCATGTGTGATTCAAGTAGATGAAACTCCCAACAAGCTGATGATACAAAGTGGCATCAACAATTGGAGTAGAACACTTAGCCTCTAGCTTAACTCTTGAAAGAAAGGGAGTCAAAGCAAGCTTACAATCAGCCATGTGAAACCGAGCTAGAAGATCAAGAGCATACTTGGGCTAAGAAAGAGAGATCCTAGAAGTTGACTATGTGATCTCAATCCCAAGAAAATAATGCAAAAGGCCCAAGTCAGTCATAGCAAATTTGTCCTGCAAAGTAGATTTGACACTGCCAATGATGGATGAGGTACTTCCTCTAATGATCAAGTCATCAACAAAGAGCACAAGTAGCAAATGAGAGTCATCTTATCACAAAATGTAGACATTCGAATCTGAATGACACCTGGTGAATTCTGCTAAGAGAAGAAAGGAATCCATCTTGGCATACCAATCCCTAGGGACCTGTTTGAGGCCATAGATAGACTTCCTCAATCTGCAAACCAAAGAAGAATCTTGTATGAATCCTTGCAGCTGCTCCAAGTAAATATCCTCATGAAGATCCTCGTGAAGAAATGCACTCTTCACATCCATCTGATGTACATCCCAACCATGAGTTGTAGCAATAGCAAGTGTCAAGCGAATGGAGTTCATTTGAGCAACGGGTGCAAAGGTCTCTATATAATCAATACTTGGAACCTATGAGAAACCTTTTTCCATAAGTTGAGCCTTGTATTTATCCACACTTCCATCCATTGCATACTTGGCTTGATAGATCCACTTACATCAAACCATCTTTCTCCCCTTAAGGAGAGGAGATAAATCCCATGTGTGGTTCCTCATCAAGGAACTATACTCTTCCTCCATTGTTGAATCCCACTTTGGAACTCCTGATGCTTCCTTGAAGGACTATGGATCAGAAGCACTAGCAATAAAAGTATGTGGAAAATCTTGATGTTGTGACTGAGTCCTTCGAGTATTTGAAGGATCCCCAACAAGAGAACCTACTAACTCAAGAGTTTGTCGAGCCCAACGAGGTCTAGTAGGAGATGAAGGACAAAGCTCCTCAACTGCAAGTGGACCCTGCGAACGTGTGATCCTGCGAGTTAGAGTTGAGGGAGAATCATCATCTGAGTCACTATCATCACTTTCCACTATGAAGGAACGAAGAGGAGGATTAGAGGCCAAGTTAGGAGAGCCTTCCTCAAAGTGAACACTCCTCTCAATGAATAGATCATGTGTCTCTGGATCCAAAAGTCTATATGCCTTAACAACTTCAATATATCCAACAAAGATGCAAGGCCTACTCTGAGGTTCTAATTCCTTGCACTTCTCTAGAGGTATGTGTGCCCAAGTTGGACAACCAAAAACTCTGAAGTGTCTCACAACTGGTTTTTTACCACACCAAGCCTCAAAAGGAGTCATACCCTTTAAAGCCTTATGGGGAACTTGATTTTGGATGTATGTGGCACAACTGATAGCTTCTACCCAAAATTGAGGACCAAGAGAATGAGCATGAATCATGTAGCTAGCCATCTCCTTAAGGGTCCTATTCTTCCTTTTAGCAACACCATTCTGCTGTGAAGTGTAGGCAACTGAATGCTGAAGATCAATCCCCTCAAGAGTACAAAATTCCTCAAGTCTATTATTCACATATTCCCTTCCATTGTCTGTGCGGAGAATCTTGACTTGATTCCTTGATTGCTTCTCAACATGAGCCTTGAAGTCTATAAATTTGTTAAACACTTCACTCTTGTGAACAAGGAAATAGACCCATGTGAAGCGGGAGTAGTCATCAATGAAGGTGAGGACATAGTAGGCCTTGCTAAATGATGGCACTGGAAATGGACTTGCTACATCACTGTGAACCAATTGAATAACTTCCAAAGCTCTCCAAGACTTCCCTTTGTCAAACTTCTCTTTTGGATGCTTACCCAAGGAACAACCTGAACATACATCTTCAAAAAAGCTGATTTGAGGGAGTCTTTTAACCATTTCCTTTGAGCTAAGTTGTTGAAGATAGCGGTAATTGAGATGTCCAAACTGCTCATGCCATAGCTTACTTTCTGAATTTGATTGAGTGAGCAAGGTTGTAGAAGGAGACTTAGGCACAAAGTGGGAGAATGAGTAAATCCATGTGTTGTGATTGGCTTGTCCCACTGCAACCAAGGAATCATCCTTAAGTTCTTTAACCACAACTGAATCTAGTAGAAACTCAACTTTCTTTCCATCTCCAAAGTGAGTGATTTGGTAGATTGAAAGAAGATTGGCACTCAAGTTAGGAACATTGAGAACATTCTCAAATGTTCCATCATCCATGACAACTGAACCTTTTCCTTCAACTTCCACTTGAGTCTCATCTCCTATGAATATGTGAGGTACCTTAGATGGCTCCAAAGAAGAAAACTGCTGCCTCGTAGAACCCATGTGATGAGTAGCACCTGAGTCAAGTATCCATTGTTGTGAAGAACCTATAGTAGCCAAAAATGCTTTCCCTTTTCCTTTTGATTGTGAGGAAGTGGAAGGAGATTAATCCTTCTTATAGGTAGATGGAAAATTGATGTTGTTCTTCTTGATGATGTTTTTCAACTCATCAATTTGCTTAGTGTGGCAATGATGCTCATCATGGCCAACTCTCTTGCAATATGAACAAGTTGGTCTCTCCTTGCTTGAATTTCCCTTCTTGGGAGAAAATGAAGAATTCCCTTGTTGTGGAGAGGATGATTGTGCTTTATCTTGTTGTTTCTTTGGCTTAGACTGCTTCTGCTTCTTGTTGGAACCCTTTCCTTGAGTCCCTTGATTCCCTTGATTAGCCACCAAAGCTTTAGACTTTGAAGACTTGAAAATCCCCATGCTTATCAACTTTGCTTCCTCTAACATCAATTTTTTTGTAAATGCATCAAATGATGGCATAGTGAAAGAACTACCCACTATCAAGCGATGGGTTTGGAAGCTAGAAATAAATGTTTCATATTCTAATGGAAGCTTTCCCAACAAATTGTAGACCAACTGTGCATCCTTCTTGTCAATGCTACAATCCTTAAGTTGTGTTCTTAGCTCATTTTCCTTAGTGAGAATCTTGGATTGTATCAAAATTCTTGGGATCTAACATTGTGAGATCATTGTCAAGTTGATAACCTCTAATCTCATCAACTTGGCCATACAATTGACCAAACTTTTCCCAAGCCTCTTTGATTGTTTTACACTTTTCAATTTGAAAGATGAGATCTTTTGATACATATTTCCTCAAATTTCCAAGAGCCGTAGTATTTTTAGTGAGCCAATCCATATGAGCAATAGGATCAGCTTTAAGATCAGATGGTGCAACAATAGTTCCATCAATATAATGAGTTAATCATTTTTCCATTAACTTACTCCAAGCATCAATTTTCCAAGAAGCCTAGTTATGTGGAGTTAACAAAGGAAACTTAGGAGAACCCATAGCAGAAAAAATTAAAGAGAACAAGATAGAGAGAGAGGCACAATCACACAAGACACCCCCACAAATTCACTCAATCAAAGAAACCCCCCCCCCCCAAAAAAAAAAAGATGATATGGCACTTTATACTTAGTGCGTGTATAATGACCACTTGCAAGCCAAGCAAAGTGGACTTATAATTTTCAATGTTTTACAAATGCCTTTAGTAGGCTACAACAAACTCAAATCATTGATACAAAAGACCAAACTGAGATATTAGCTTTACAAATGCCAAAATGGGCCAAAATAGACCATATGTTGAAAGTAATTTTTTTTATCAAAATCACTACAAATTGATAGCACCACTATGAAGTTTAGAAAAAATCATGCACTTTTTTAAAAATTGCACTTGAAAAGGAATTTGTATGAACCTAAACGGAGCCCCGAAAGTTGCAAAAATGGCGACAACTCAGCAACACCTGTGAAAAATTAAATTTTCTAGAAAATTCAAGCATAAAATCATAAACCAATTACACCATTGCGTAGAGCACAAAAATTAGCCCAAATAAAAAAATTGCAGTGAAAAAGGCCTCAAAATGGCCAAGATATGAGTGTTTGAAGATGAACTACAAAATAAAAAAACTCAAATGGAGAGGAAGAGAGTCGATTTTTTCAAAAGTGGGATGGCCGATGTCATCAACATCGAGCTTAAATTTGTGATCTCTTGCGAGTCAAGGTCGATTAATCAACCGTAGAATATTACGGTAGATATTCCTCAGTTCACCAAAATCTTTTAGCGAAGAATCGTAGGGAATCTTTGGAAACTTTCTTTGCTAAGGTTTGTTGATCGTTGTTTATTTATCGGTAGCCAGTTTTAAAAAGAGGGCGTCCGATATTTTTAGTAAATAGCCTACTAGTAAAAGAGGGGGCTACATGGCTGACAAAATGTCATACATAGGTTTCTTGAAACGAACTGAGGTACACCATAAATGGTATGTAGGTACTTTTCGCGGTTGTCATGAGTACTCTGAGGTATGTAAATTTTATTTTTACAAAAAACGATTACAAATCTGCCAAATAAAAAAAATTGATTTTTAATTTTTTTTACAAATATTTTTTAATAAAAATATTTTTTTTACAAAATAAAAATTATCTGTGATAATGATGGTTAAGGCCATATTCGGTCAACAAAGTTATTTTTTCCTTGATGGACGCTTTGTCCAATTCAACAATTTAGCGGTCGATTTAGGAGTTTGGCCTTCTAAGCCACGATGGCGATGTCCTTTTGGTTGAAAAGGCTCTAAAATGGTAGCTAGCTCATAGTTTTGGCAACCACCTCAATCTTCAAACCCTTGTGATTTGGCCTCAATGTCAATTGGGGATGAGAAACAAAAGGAAAATCGAGCTATCTCCAAACACTTGGTAATGGTGAGCTCGGATTTGATGCAACAAAGCTCCCAAAATGCACTTGCAATGCAAGATAAAAATGGAACACGAGGAATCTAGTATTTCTATCAAGAAAATACAAGATTGCACTCAAGATATCCCCAAAATGACAATCCAAAGGCACTCTAATAGCTCTGATACCATGTAAGAATTGGCTATGAAGGTAGCCACCCAAGATCTAGAGGCCTAATAGAAAGCAAAAGAATAAGAAAGATAGAAACAATATGACAAGAATAAACTATATTCTACCAATGATGCAAGTAGAATGTGCAAAAGTACATAGGAGACCCCTTGGTTATATATCCAAGGTGAGAACATAGAAGGGAATAATATTATGACAAGTGTCGTAATCTTATGACATGAGACAACTGTGAAAAGCTACCACTCTACCTAAAGTGGAAAAATGATAATGTGATAATCACCACAAATGGTGGATCACCCACAAAAGGTGGAGAGGTAATCACATGATATATCCACGAAAGGTGGATGTGATTAACATGATAAGTCCACCAAAAGTGGAAATTCTCCAACTACCTCCTATGTGGTCCCTAAGTAAACTTAACTAAGGTGTAATCATGACCTAGGACAAGGTACAACACTTTTAATTACACCAACAGTTTTCATGATTTTTATAAATTCTATTAGATTGTTATAGAATTGAATATTGAATATAAAAGAAGATGGAAAAAGATCAAATTTTGGAGTGTTAGCCAAAATGAACTAGACAACAATTTTCAGTTGGTGAAATTGAATCCTAAATTTTAAGGTATGTTATCTTTATCTTTCTACCTTTTATGCATGTCACCTTGTCAACATAGTTCATGTGCTACATATCATAGTGTTAGTTCTTTCATTATAGCCCAATTATTGACCCAAAAGACATAGCCATTGTTCAATTGTAATCATTTTCTTTTATTTTTATTATTTTTATATTCCTTTTCTTTGTTTTATTTTTATGTTACTATGTTCCTAATTAATATGTGGATGGTATGAAGATACTTTAAGTGGTTCATATCGACACAAGTGAACATATGTTGCATCATTCATGTCACTTCTTCCTTTTTCTTTGTGACATTTATATTTAGGACTTTTTTATTATGCCATGTCTGTTGCTTATAGATACCTAAAATTAACCACTATTGTTCGGTCATGTTAGCAAGAAATCTAAGGGATACAAACTGAAGTTTTATACCCAAAGGATCTCTGCTAGTTGTAGTCTTTAACCCCAAAGTTGGTCCTATTGAGGTAACACAAGAAATTATTTTGGATCCAAGATTAGTTGTAAATCAGAATAGAATAACATACATGCAAGATAGACCAAAATTCATATTTCTTTATGTTTATTATATAATCATTCATTACATTCCTTTTATCTTTGTTATAGTCAATGCTCTATATCTTCCTCATTTTATCACTCTATTCTCATATATTTTTCTACGCTACTAGTGAATAGATCTTTCTATATAATTATAGTTACAATAGGGGACTTGGCCCTTAGATAGTATCCATAGAGTACATTTTATCTTCCTAAGCTCATGTTCCAAAATATTCTTTTTTATTAGATATTGTGTATCTTTGGACCAGTTTTTGTACACTATTTTTTGATTAGCATCATCCCCTATTCAAAACCTTGACTTGTCCTCAAGTCAACTTTTCTTTGCTAGAAAAATGTATGAATATGTACCTTGGAGTGTAGGAAGGTGTTCATCCCATTGTTTCTTTGCCAACCATAGCTAATTGACGTGAATATGAAGTTGGACTAGTTATTTTTCTACTTTTGAAAGTGGTGGGGATTTGAATGCTTTAGGAAAATTCTTGAGCCTCATGGATAATATTGGAAATATGGGTCAATCGTAGATTGAAAAATTCTCTAATTCGACGAAACTGTTGTCGGATCTTATCCCTCTAATTTTGTAGTTGTTGATACTTATCATGGAGGCCTTCAATATGCACTCGGATACTCCCATCTATGTCTTTAGTGTCATCATAGCATTGTGAGCTATGTAAAATTTGGGTCTCCAAGGTGTCTATCTGAGCTTTGATGGAAGCTACAATGATAGGCCACTGTAGGAAATACTGGAACATCTGGTTGATTTCCTCAATTGTGCCTTTGATTGTGCTAAGATGATTCTCTAATTATGACCAAACAGTAGTACATTTGTTCTAGATTTCATCCATCTTTTTCTTTTGGAATTATGCATGTACCTCCTATTCGATCTTATCCTTTTGTAGGTTGGGGTCTTGTAAGATTTCATCTATAAGAATTTTTAGATGTGTCGAAGGTGCCTAAGTAGATTCTTCCTTCAACTGAGGAAATTTTCCTTGAATTTCCTTGATCATCTCCTCTATGTGTTCAACACTTTCTACACATTATTTTATGATTTTATCTCCATTTGTCTGATGAAATATCCCCTAATTAGAAAATTTGTAGAGGTAAGATGTTCCCTATATTCACTTGTATTCCCATCATTGGTAGTTGAAGTAATTGGGAATATGCTACTGTTTGTTGTGTTGCTGCTTCACCAAGAAATTATTTATGGGTTGCATCAGAGAAGGTGTTGAAGATAAGGGTACATCTATTTGAGGAGGAGGAGTTTGTATTGAATAAGTATCATATTTTGATTCTTCCTTGTGCATTTGTTTATATACTTTTGTAGTAGTCTATGTGATTTTCCCTTTGAACCACAAATTTTTGTAGGGGCTTCTCTCTTGCACTTTTAGGGTTTTTCACCTAAAAGGAGAAAGGTATCCCATAAAAACTTGGGGGTTTACTAAATACTAATGAGCTAATATGATTAAAATATGTTTAAATTCAATGCTCTAAATGCAAAGAACTGAAAAAGGAGATGAATTATTAATGCAAAACCTAAGAAATGCAAGTTGTTTGAAAACACATTGTGATATGCAGAAATGACCTAAGAATGCAAATAAACAATAACATAAATGAATGAGATTGGAGAGGTGCACCTGGAAACTAGAATGTGATGTAGAGAGGCTCTGGAATCCTATGGAATTTTTTGTTGAAGCCAACTGGGACACTTACACCAAGCTGGGCGACTTAGTCCTATTTCGGGGAGATTCTATCGAAACAGGTTTCAGCCAAATGGGTATCCAGAAATGCAAAAATCATTTTTAAGGCATGGAAATGGGACTAATTTTCCACTAATGGTGACTTAGTCCAACTGTGAATCTTGAGAAACTTGGGATAGGAATTTGTAGCTCTCGGTCTGCACTTCTCTTCTTGACAGGTGTCTAGTTTTGAAACTGTAGAAATTGGGCTGAAAGAGGTCTCCAAGCTTCACTTAGGGATTTTTTGACTTGAACGAATTTGATGGATTGACAACACCTTTTATCACCTTTCTCTTTGATAAATATGCATACAAGACTTGCAAAACAAACATGCAAAGAGGGGAAAAAGGGTTAAGGGTTAGTGAATAGGGGTTTGCCTTGGTCAAACCCCAATTTGGTAATCAAACCCTTGAAAATGAAATGAAATAGAAAGAGGATGATGAATGAACAACATGAAATGCTACAACTCACCAAACCCTTGATGTATAAATTTGAAGTTATGCAAGTAGATGCTCCAATGGATGCTTGAGAATTATGAATGTATGCATGCTAATGTATGAATGAATGTATTAGATGAATGAGGGGTAAAAATGAGAGGAAAACCCTTTATTTATACTTGATTTTACAAAATTTCATGAAAATAACACATCACAGGCCGACCTTAAGGTTAAGAGAATAATGTCCCACCAGAAATTTAAAATAATTTTGATTTTTCTGCCTAGTGGGACTAAGTCGCCCCAGGTGGCGACTTGGTCCCACCAAGGAAATTTTACTGGGTGTCAAAAATTAAAGTGTATTTAATGATGTTTAACGAGATTATTCTCAAAAATACACTTAAGTAGGGTCGAAAAGTGTATTAAGGGGTCATTTAAACATAAGAAAGGGTCAAATTAGTGATGACAAGCCTAGAAAAGCATGAGAGTTTGTTACAACTCTTTACAACACTTTGAAATAAGACTTGGTAAGTGATAAAAAGAGGTTATTTAAGTGAATTATAATAAAAGGGTCCTAGAAAAGTGTGAAAGTGGGTTACAACACTTTTACAAGACATCCTAGAATTCTTAATGATTCACAAGGGTTAAAGACCTAATGTGAATGTGTTTGCCACATTACAACATTAAATCTAGGAAAAATCAAGCCAAAATCCATAAGGAAGACTCAAATGAGTGTAAAAATGTCCAATTATAGAGTTTTTTGCAACACACCCTTGTACCTTTTGTGTAATCTCCTATTTTTCTATAATGAGCTTATCTAAGCGTTGCTTAGTTTAGAGTTATCTTGTTTGTAACTCCTTTATCTTTTCCTTCTTTAGATCTATGAGTGAAGGTACAACTATTTGGATAGCTAGTTCCCATAATTTATCCTTCTTCTCCAATTGCTTTTTCTCTTCGAAGTTTGAGTGCGACAACAATTTGATTTAGTAACCTACTCATAAACTCTTCCAAGGTAATATGTGATGCTACCATATATCAAACCAATGCTCTTTCCATGGTCTGATTTTTGATAGGGGCATCTTGGAGTATGTTTGTAATGTTTTGGAGAAAATTTTGTACTTGAACAAGGCACTGTATAACCAGTCTTCGTCTAAAAATTGTACTGGTGGGCTTCCCAGTATGGAGGATGTCTCTGGTTTTATCTCATTTTCTTCCTCAATATTTGATTAAGGTTATATCTCTCCTTTCTTTTTATTTCTTTCTTTCCTTTTTCTTCTTTACGCTCATCTATAAGAGGGCCTTTATTGCTTCTTTTTTGGGGGGGGATTTTTCTAGTGTGTTTTCTAACTTTGTCTTCCTCGATTAGGTGCTGTCAGTTTTTGTGAAAAATGGAGTTCTATCTACAATCTTCTAGACCTTCTAGGAGTATATTTGGGTGCTACTTTGTGTTCCTTTGTATAATTCAATTATATGTTTTCTTGTTCCTTCCCCTTGTGTTGTTCTACAACTTTCTCCTTGGCTACAAAATCCATGTATTCCTTTGTAGTGGGGTATCTTTTTTCCTTAGGATCCTTTGGAAGATTGAGCAACGAGTGACATAGGACTGCACTTCTACATATATAATCTCGTATTGTAATGGAGGAATCCATGGAGTTTGATGTTCTATCGCCTCTATCATGGTGAAATATTTTTCTACCAAAAATATAATGGAGTCTAGGTACTTTTGTACCATATTCTGAGAGACTCAATTGTTCCTACTTTTTTTTTGAAACATTTTGAAGAACCCACCAAACACCTAAGTATATGTCGGTTTAGATAGAAACCCTTTTATATAATCTTGAATTTGTGTGGCACCAATTTGGTTGTGTCCCATACTTTTCCGAAAAATAGAGGGAGCTAGTTCATAAAATAAAATGTGAGATACATGAGAAGGGTACCATACCAAAAATTGTATTATGAGGTCTTTATTCGAGTTGCATTCTTTAGGAGATCCTTTCTGAGTACTTCACATAGATCAAATTTATTTCCTTGGACAACCATCTAATAGGTGGTGTGGATGGAAATGTCAATGACAAACCCTTCCCGATTTGTATAGTACACTTCATATGCAATCACCTTGGTGGCATATTTCACCCTGAGTTTGGTGATGTTGTTGATATCTAGACTTCTTTCATCGAAAGTCGCACCAGTGAGCTTGGTGACTTTGGTGTTCTTGATACCCTTATTTGGTGGAATTTCCCCTTCTGCTAGCAACCAGATAGTGGCCTGGATGGCCTCTTTTGTGATGTGGTAGGGTTTGTCAAGGTAAAGGTTGTATCTTGTTGAACACCAAGCAGATCCATTCCTCCTCCTTGGAAAAATATGGGAATTCCTTCCATACATATAGCTTCTTCTATATGATTTAGTTGTGCTTAGGAAGATATGAGTTGGTTCCAAGTTGCAGTAGGGTTTTCGTCAACTCAAACTTTGAATGCTCAATTTATGCCAAAGGTGCATGGATGTATTTCCTTACATCTTCTATGTAGATAACATTGTTTGAAACTATTGAAAATGCACCCTCTAGATCTACAACCATCGCCTTGTAGGGGAATTTCTTGTAGTTGGGGCATGGTTTGTCAATGATAGTAATAGGAGTAGGGGCGACCATGATTTCAAGCTACTATTTGAGTTAGGGAATGGTAACTAGGGTTTGCAGAAGAGTTAAATATGATGAAGTGAATGATTGTCATGAGAGCACAAAAAATCTAAGTTAGTGTAAAGGTGGGGCAAGGTTATTTTATATGTTTTCTAGGGAAACTCATTAATTACTGTAGTCATGTTTTAGTCATTTATCACCCTTTTCTCCCTGATTATGTTTCTACAACTAAATTTTCTTGACATCAAAAATTACCTACCTAAAGTATCATATGGTACACTATAATACACTATGATATGATTTAAGAGTTTTAGTTTTTGGTTACATGGTTTGTACCACTTCTATTACGTTTGTGATGTCCTAACCTTTTGGTGTCGTTTTAGTGTCTTTTCCAGATAGCCATGTGTTGTCCCTTATAGGTTTTAGTGATTGCAATAGTTTTTGGTAGTTCTCGGTGTACTCATGATTGTCATAATTTTGTTTATTTTCTCGGATGTGTTCCAATTCAATTTTGTATAAAGAGGACTCTTTGAAAACTATAAATCCTTGCCTTAATTCAATTTTCATAGTACCTATTTCTTCCTTAATGCCCTTCATCTCTATGAGAGTTCGGGAGAATATGTTCTCATATTTTGTTAATAATTTAATAATTGATGCTACAACTGATTCTTCCCAGTATTTTCCCATTTTGGCCATTTTTGGGCTATGCATAAACTCTTTGGGATGATTATGAACCATGAATACTTAGAAAAATCCATAAACTCTATGAGATGTTAACTCTGGTTCATTTTGCATCCATGCTTCCAAGACTTCATCACTATCTGTGCTACAATCGTCACTATTTAATTCTAGTTCTCCTTCATTAGTTGGATTTTCTTATTCCTCTTCCCCATTTGAAAATTTGGAGATAGTGTAGAGTTTTTTTATGTCTTCCCCTTCATTGTCATGTGTTACTTCTTCTATATAGGATTTATCATCTGGTTCTCCTAATAGAATACACAACTTTGGTAACGTATGCAAATGAAATCTCCTCTTTTCGAGAGTCTACTATACCATTAGCATTGAAAAACCATCTTAATTCAAGTAATGTCTGGAAAGTATTAAATGAATTTCATTTCAACCACTTCAAAATAACCGATGGTTTTATCCATTTAACATTCACTTCAACATTCTTCCAAGATACCAAAGTCTGTAGTATGGACCCATTGACAAGGCTCATGTTCATTGGTGTTTTTAAAAGCTTAGGTCTCCCTAATTTCCCCCATGTGGTGGATGGAATGATATTTAGATCAACACTGAAATATACCATAACATATTTGTCTTTGTGATCATTCAATTGTACATTTATCAACAATGGACCATTCTTCCAGTTTTGATCCTCTGATAATTGATTAACCTTCTTCTATTTATTCCAATATTTTCCCCATTGCTTTAGTTTAGCCACTAAATCCTTTTGTCTAGCCAAGGATGTGAGGTTTTTTAGCATTTTACTTCTTGTTTCGTAAAGCAACCTACTTCTTCCTATTGTTTTTGCATTATGTTTTGTTTGGCTTGCTTTACTACCTTATTATGTTGTTTATTATTGGGCTAGAAGTGTTTTGATTCCCCTTATTCTTCTTATGGACTATAGTATTCTTCATATGCTTCTTCTATTGTTGGCTTCTTCTTTTTTTACTGATATTAGTACCTTTTTTAGTGACAACATTTTCTTTCTTCTTCCCTTTGATTTTCTTCTTCTTCTTATTGTCTACAACTAGTTCTTCTTTAGGGTGTTCTTCTATAGAAGCATATGAAGTCCACACATCCATTCAATAACAATCTCTAACTCCCTATTGTGGTACTTTTTGGATTACTCTAGTACCTCTCTTTAACTCATCACTTTGGGAAGGTTGATTGTCCTCCCGGTTTTGGTAGAGTGTCCTAACAACTTTGCATTGAAAAATTGTGTGATCTTCTTGCCCAAAAAAGTGTATTTTTGTTTCCTCTTTGCCCAACATTTGAAGGCATAATGGCCTATTTTTTCCATAGTTAAGGAATTTTGCGTCATTTCTTTCGCTTTTGTTCTGACCTCTTCCTCTACCTCCTCTATAGTTAAACTATCTATTATTCTCCTAATAACCCAATTGTAGATTATTCTGTATGACACATGCATTCTAGTTATCATGTCATGGTGGTATCCAGTATCTGGTATCGATGTTTTAATTTATATTATAAATATGATTGTGATAAAATTGAGTTCCATAATTCCCTTGGTTTCCTCCATTTTAGATTGGAGGTTTGTTCTTTGGGCAGTCTTCTATCAAATGTATATCCCATTCTCGACAAAGAGCACAATAGATAGAGTTAGGTTTTGTTGCTTTCGTTGTAGCTAATATTTTGTATGCTTTGTCCTTGGGGAATTTGTTTCATATGTTCCCTTCCTTATTGCAATAAGTGCACCAAATCCTGTCAGGTCGACTAGGTTCACTAGCCTTGATCTCTTGATGTATGACCAACTTTTGAACCTTCAATTGTAAACCTTCAAGGATCTCGACACTTTTGTCTTTTTTTTCAGTTTTCTCCATGGTTGAGCTTCAATTCGATGTGCTATAATGATTAGATCAGTATACTTTTCAAAGAGTCTTCCATCAAGTATGGCTCTAATATCCTTACTCAATTCATAGATGAACCATTCTATCTTTTGTTTTTTTGTTAAAGGTTCCTCCAAATTTTTTGCATACTTCTTTAAACTTTTTGTCTTAGTTTTCTACTAACTCCTTGTCTCCTTGTGTTAAGTTCCTCATCTGGGTAACACTTTCAGTTGGAACTTCTAGTGTCCCAAAGTTGGCTAAGAAGTATTTCCTTACTTCTTCCCACGTGGCTTTATGTTATGGGTAATTCTTCATGTACCATTCTAATTCTTATTTTCTCAGTGATCCTAAAAATTCTAGTAACATGTCTTCATCTTCATCTTTTCCCAATTTATCCCATATAGACTTTAGAAGGAATATATTTTTTAAGGCTTTGGTAGTATCCAAAATAGGGATTTTCAATGTGGTATCCATATTGATTGAACTTTGTTTCAGATTATGTGTTTTCCTAGGTTTGTATGTCAGTTTCTTTACCGGTTTAGTTTCCTTCTTAATATTATTTCGAGGCTTATTTTCTTTGCCCTTATCTCTCGTAAGTTTGATGTTGAAATATAGTCTTCTCTTAATATCTCACTCCAAGGAATTTCATGTTCTTTACTCTCTTCTCTTCTCTTTTATTTGGTAACTCTTGTGCTACAACTCTCCTTCTTTTAGACCTTAATGGGGATGGGTCTCAGTTCAGGGGTTATGACTTCATATCTTCTTTTCACTTTTTGTTAGTAAATGATATCTAATTAGTTAGTGGCCTTCCTTTTTATGTTCTTCTTCCTCCTTTCTTAATTTACTTATGCTTGTGTTAATCACTCTTTCTAAATAATCATAATTCACTGATAGGACCTTGTTCGAAGTTTGTAGGAACTCTTTAAAAATTTCTTCTAATTTAATTACAATTTCTTCTAAGTTTGGTTTCTTCTCAGGGTTTAAGGAATGATTTGAAAGAGTGGGATCTTTTGTGCTACAAATTTCCCCTATTGGCAAGCTTTTGGGTTCTTGATCATGCATTAAATTTTTAAAATTGCTTGAAATCCTTTCGGTTCCTTTTAACAACATGATCATATTCTCTAGTGTTTTCTCTGTTTTCTTTCTACTATCTCTTCCTCTCTTGACAGTAACACCCACATCAACATTCTCAACAACACCCCTAATGACATGCTCTAACCTTGATTTTTTTGTTAATTCCATTCTTATTTTATGTATTTCTTCTCTTTTCGACACTTGTATCTATCTCTTCTCCCCTTCGTTAGGGTTGGTCATTCTTTTCTTTTCTTTGTAAATTTTGCTTCTCAATCTCTCATGAATTATTTTATATGTTTTTGACTGAGGGTGTTTAAGATTTTGGATTGCATTACTCCTATATTGTGTCCCATGGTAGTTATTTGGTAGTTCTTATCAATAGTCACATCTTTTCATAGGTCTCTACAAAACTTTTCCCCCTTTCCATTTCCTCCTCAAAATTGCTCTTTGGGTCTCCAGCTCCTGATCATGAAGATAGGCTTGATAAGCCAACTCCTCCTACTGTTGATTATACTCATACTGCTTCTTGATCTTCGCGAGCTGATTCATGTAATCAAGTAGTGTGCTTTTTATACTTGCCATCTCCCTTGGCAGTTGGTGATTCCTTTCTTCTACTGCACGGTACCTCTAGAGTGGTTCAACTTTATATCTGCTCTAGGTCTTCAATCTCTTGGGGTGATTTTGAACATGAGGGAGATGAATAATGAGCAGGGGTGGGTGGGTGGCAATTATAAAGTGGATGTTGGTTTTGAGAAGCCATGGAATTGAAACTAGTAGCATGATTATGCTAATATGGCTGATATGAGTATGGATACGTAGGGATTTCATGATATGGAAGATGGTATGACATGTTATTGTGAAGCCTCGACATGCTTGTTCATCTAAAGGCTAAAAATGAGCAAAAACTTAGAATCTTTAATAACATACCAGCACTTGATCATTCTGAAGCTAGAAAAGGCTTCTTGGAGTCGCCATGGTGTTTGATGACTATGCCTCCAAAGGTTGATAATTCTGAAGAGAACACCCGACCCTTCAGTATGTGTTCCTTTGTGCGATGTACACACTGGATCTGCTTGAAAATTAGAGAACGAAGTCGCTAGGTATATTGAAAAAGGGCCTCCAAAAGGCTGAATAACTTGCTGCATACACCAAACAGCAACCTTAAAGGATTAAAACTTCTTTGAAATTGATTTTGAGCCCACTTAGAGTGTGCCAAAAGCCTTGCTCAATGGTTTTCTTTGAAGATGTAGTATTGACGGAAACTCACTGAAGTATGGAAACCTTCTTGGATATGGGTGATCCCGAGCGAAGAATCTCAAAGTAGTTGGTTCTCGAATGATGAATTCTACTCCTAAGAGAGTGGCTTTTTCGAGGGGAAAAGGATAGAGGATAAACTAGATTTAAAATCTAAAGCGAAATTGATCATTCTAAAATGTTGATCAACTATAGAAGACCACGACAATAACTCACTCTCATCACGCTAAGAATTCAAATCTCCTGATCTCACAGCACCACATGCGGTTCAATCATTGATTTATCGCGAAAGGTTAAATTAACACAAGGAATAGCGAACTAGCATGCTTAACTCCGCAAATCACTTGCAATAGCAAAGAAAAGAAGAGGATTAATGATTTGAATCACAAGACAAATCAAATTACTATTCCAAGTCATGAAAAGAAATGAGAAAGGAAAAACTCTCGCTATTTTATTGAATGATGGAGTGGAACTTCTCAGAATCTGAGCACACATATGTTTACAAGCTCCCCAAAATGTGTAAGGGCTAGAAACTTTAATCTAAACTGCTAAGAATGGAGAGTTGAAAGACAAAGTCTATCAAAAGAACTCTCAAGAAAACCCTAATCCGAGCTCAGAAAAAGCTCCAGGAAAAAAGGCTTCAAACAATCTCAAAAACTGCTTTAAAAGGAGAAAAAAGCACAATGCTTTCATGATGAACCTGTCAAGCCTCTAAAAATAGGCTGAATCTGCCTTAAAAGCTCAAAAAAAACCTTATCTCTCCAAGATAGGTCTCAAATCCGACCAAGAAGAAAAGTCAATCAAAGATCTGCTAAAAATAGCAAGAAAACACAAAGTAATTTATAGAATATCACTTTATGATTCTGCTTTACAAGATGCAGATTTGCACAATTAATCTTTATTTTTGCAATTAAAGATTAAAAATATTTTGCAAAAAAGAAAATCTCCTTATTCACCAATTACAATATTTGATTTTCTCAAAAAATCATTAAAATAAAACACATTATTATCTCTCTCTATCCTCAACTCCACAATTGATTTCTTCAAAATCAATCAAAAATAAAAACCCTAAAGAATAAATGACCCTAAATCATAGGGTATTCACAACTCACCCTTAATTGATTTTCAATATTCAAGCCTTTCAAAAATACTAAGGAATGAATGAGTCTAAAAGACTTAACCTTTGACCTAACAAAGAAACTCGGCCCCCACATAAGTATTAAACTTGGATTTTAATAAAGTCACAATGAAACATAATGAATTTCGGCCTCCATTCAAAAATTGGCATGTGCATTGACCGAACTTTCTGGATGCTTATGGTGTTGGGTCAAATTAGGGCATGCACAAAAGAAGTCAAACCCTAATTATTTCATTTCGTAATGATCACTTGGCAAAAATACGAGCTCTGCCTGAGAGAAACCTGCCATGATGGACTTCGAATCTAAACTCATGTTTCTAAAGAATCTTCACTACTGCCTTCAAATTTTTGAACCTTTAATGGGTAAGCTTGCATTGTTTGCTTATTTGTGGCTCTTACTCTATTCTTGAAGAATAAGAAAAGCCATTAAGCCCGCGGCCTGTGCTTTGTATCTAACTTCTTTTACATTTCATGACTTCATTCCTCGTGGCCGCTATGTATGAGCATAACTCACGCCTGGAAGCTCCTGCCTCAGTTTTGCTTGGGGTTTTGAAAGCTTTCCTGAGCTCTGGTCGCGGCTTGTTGTCTTCCACAGGCATATAATGGTAAGACTCATGCATTCGTTTATGATAAAAACTTGTAAAAGCTTCCTTCATTCGCATTCCTTATGAAACAAATGCTTCTAAAAGCTCTTATTTATTCTGTTAAAAGAGAAAGCTTCATGTTTCTGTGTGCCATCATTTTTTGTCTATCAATTTCTGGCCATCACACAGGCCGCGCCACCATGAGACTTGTTACAAGTTCTGTACAGTACCCTTGCACTATGATTGCTTTTGTTATAGGTGCAACCCAAATTGATAGAGACTTAACACCATTTTCCCTGTTTGTGGAATGATGGACCATTGAATGAGCTCAAAGCTCTCCCAGGCCACGACCATGTGTATTCTAGAAAGCATTCTCTTGAGTTTTTGGGCTTGACCCAAAACAGAAAACTTATTATTGTGTCTTTTGAAAGCATTTCTGCATATGGGTATCATAGAAATTTGAATAAAGCTGTCTCTTCTTCTTTCTGTTGCTCATTTCATTGCAGAAATTACATTTTTTTGCTATTCTCTGCAATCTCTTTTGTGGGTATTATGAAAATAGGTGAAAGCTGCATTCCTTCTTTTGAGGCTCGAAATAGCATTGAAATCTGCATATTTTGTAGTTATACTGTTGCTTTATATAAAAAGCCCATATGGGTTCACACCATTATTGCATTTCTGTATTTTGAAAGCAATTGAAAATATGGGGTAACTGTTGTTCGTTTCTATCCATATGGCTTGAGCTAAAATAAACAATGGCTTATTCAAAACCTTGAAACAAAAGAAAGACCTGAAAGTTTGTATTTTCATTTCATTTCCTTGGTATTTTGTTTTTCATGAAAAGAATGTATCCTCATTTGCGTGGCTTGAACTATCACATAGCCAACACTGTTCAGAATTTGAGCAAAACTAACCAAATACCCAGTTGAAACTCATGACAAGAATAACATAACTTGTATGTATAATAATCTAGGCCTTACTCACACGATATTTTTTGTTTTCTCAGTTTTCTATATGAGAATACTAAAGACAAAACTTGAAACATATTGAAACTCTGAGTATTTGAAATCCTGAAGCATATGTCTTGAATTCATCTTCCCAAATGGACCCCCCCGTACTTCAAATATACTGCATTCAACTCAAAACCCTGGTGCGGTATTCAGAAAATGAAAAAAAAGTCATAACCTTGTCCCTTCCTGTAGATGATCTAAACGAGAAATCAGAACCTTGAAGAAATGTGGATTATTTCTCAATCAGGGCACACTGCAACATGATAAAAATAGAACATTAAATATGAAGCTTCATATGAATATTTGATTGAAGTTGGGCACTTGCTACATTCAGCATTCTAACAAAGATCCATTCTATATATCTGTATTTGTTTGAAGATCTTTCAACTGTCATATTCATACAGCTCACATCAACCTCTAACACTAAAATCTCTTTGATTTGAGTCTGAAGATTTCTGGTTCATCTTGCTACCTATGCATTCACGATCATGCACTTTCGCTTATGCTATGTCCAGTCTGAGTTCTGTTCATTCTGGAGGAAACACCTTCACGTTACAATTCTTGTGTAGCTTACCTTTGAAAGGTATATTTGAATGAATAAACAAGTAGATGATAGGACAACATTAGGTATTCTGGTTTTCTTCCTTCAAAAAATAGTGATATTGAGACTCCACTCATAGCAGTCATTTGCACTTCCAGACATAATGAAACTGACTGTTTGTTGCTGAATCATTCTTTTAACCTTGTCTTGATTATATAACAAAACCGTTTCATGTACGAATACCTTTCCTGAATGAACAGAAATTGAAACTCATTCCTACCTTTATCTCCTTTATTGAACAGTGCTTGTTGTAATTAGGCATTATGTATGCCTGTTCACCCATAAGAAACAGAACACTGTGATTTAAACCATGAAGATGATGCACTATACTCAGTTGAATCGACTAAGCTGATTAAACCCACTGTTTTCCTGTAACTTTCAGAAACATTTTGACTGTTATGAGTGAACAGTTGGTTTGAAAGAAGAACTTTGTTTTACTCCTTTGGTTGTATATTACTTTCTTTGATGAATATGATGATGTGACCTTTAATATCAACCCATTTAATGAATAGGGCAGCATGCCGAGCTCGACCCTTGTGGGAGCCCGTTTTACTCCACATGCTTGGTCTTCGAATAATGTTTCAGCTTCATGACTTTACCTATACCTGCACAAGGAAACAAACAGTGTTAGCATAAAAAAGGAACACGATGAT
>VDFB02016653.1:0-25977 GCA_007258455.2 Sequoia sempervirens | reverse complement strand
TGGAGAGGAAAGATGGATACAAGAGTTCAATCCCTTCACCCAAAGAGAAGAGATAAGTTTTCCCATTTCCATTTACTCTTGTTTATTGGCTATAAGGTGTTATATAGTATGAATCATGGTTGAAAGAAGAAAGTAGGAAGCCTAGATACATGAAAATTGTGTTATGTTAGTTTATTCCTTTTTTGAAAAAAAAATGAGGAAAGACTCCATTTATCATCATGCAGCTAGAAGAATTACTTGCTTGGGGGTATAGCTAGAGCCCACGAGGCTCCATGACGCCATTATGGTAGGGTGGAGAGCAAGCATTAATTAGTTGTGTGTCCTTCATTGTAATTCTTTAAATTTGTTTGAAATATGGAAGGTTGGTGTTTTGATGTATCATGAAAGAGAATGCAAAAGAGCAAGCTCTTATGTAATGTTTTGTTATTTATTTCATTTTTCGATAATTTGGCAAGGAGGAGGGTTTAAATAAGGAAATATGGAAGCGAGCAATATTTGTTTCAATGGCATGTAGAATTGATTGCTCTCAATTTTATTGTAACATTATGAGTTTGAAATAAAATAAAATTATACTTTGGGCAAAAAAAAAAAAAAACATGTATCCTAACTCAACTAAAAGTAGCTTATTCTCAAATCTCGCCTGAAAATTTGTAGGCTCTATATATGTATATTGAAATACTTATATTTCAAGAAATTTACAAGGAAATCTACTAAAAATAAATAAAAAAATGTTGTATTCTATTAGCATGTAACCCTAGTTATTTGGTTTAAAAATAAAAGACTGATTCATACATTTTACGGTGGCTGAATTGAATAGAAGTAAATATATATTCCTTGTTGCTCATAAGAACTCCATTACTCCATAATGAAGCACTTATTTCATTCTACAGAACTTACAGTTTTGAAAGAAAAAAATAATAATGTGTAGGGTGATAAGACATGAGCATCATATTATGCAAACATTTCTATACTGTATAATTTTCATGAGAAATATTTTTCTGTGTTACACCTGTTGTATTGCATGTTTTGGTAAGAAGCAGTCTCGGTTAATCTACTTGTCTTATAATAAAGGAAAATCTTAAGATTCTGTTGTAAAGAAATATAATGGTTGAACTTGCTGTATGAAAAAAATATATATCATTTTGGGATTCCTTGAAAGAGTGAATATGCTACCGGGCCTGGGAGAAGTATAGCATTGTGTTTAAGTTTTGCAAAAGGGTAGGCTGTTTTGAAGAAACGGATGTACCACTTTGGAGTTCGCCTAAGTTTTAATACTCTCTGTCACGCACCATAAGGTATCAATTTAAAGAACCGTATACTGAAGGTGCAATACTTAGTATTATTTGTGCTAAATAGAAACGCGTTAATAGAAGCATTAGGCAACGAAAGGATAGGTAAATCACATGTGCCAATATCATAGCTAAAACACCCGATCTGGACAAAGATGAGCATTTTTTTACAAGTACCCGAGTTTCAACTTAACCTGTAGGGAACATCAAATAAAATTTAACCTTACAAGGAATGTTTGAATCATAGCTCAGGAAGGGAAAAAAAAAAAAAAAGACTCTGAATGTTATGTTCTCTCTGAATAAATACGATCTAGTGAAGTGAGACTTTAAAAAAAAATTGTGTATTAGGCTTGGGGAATGCAAACATCAGGAATCGTGAACTCCTCAAGGCGCACCCTGTGGTGGACGCAGCCCCCCTCAGGTCAGCTGTGTCGTAAGGAAAAGCTTGTGACCCTTCTCTGCCCCATAAACCTAGAAGGAAAGACGAAAGAAAGAAAAAATATATGCGATGCTACCCATATACCTTTCCATTCCAGTCGTTCCTCCTGTAGCAATAGCTCAGTGTTCAAAAACAAAAAAAAAGAGCAAACTAAAATACATAAAACAAAGCAATCACTATGAAGCCATGGCAAGTAACTCCTTTCCTGTACCATTCCTGTAAAAGCCTACATTACTTGCTAGAGGAATTAATAACTTGCTCCATAACCATTTAATACCATAAATGTTGGGTTCGCTTTCACCTTCAGTCGCACTCAATACACTTGAAAAGTACAGCAAGTGGAATGTAATGTGTTGTCATATGAATACTATTATACGTGATTCCATAATGCAGCACATGAACTTCCCTTTCTCTTATCTTCAACTTAGAGTTTGTCTGAAACTCAAAATATACATGGATTTAATAGATCTCCATTTCTGTACTATAGTTAATGTTTTTCTTTAAACCGTTTTACCAATCAAATAAAATAGAAAGGGAAAAGCTTGCTGCGAAGTTTATTTCAGTTGCTCAAATTCTTATCTATTGTTGATTGGTACTCCTTCCTTGTAGACCCTCCTTGAAATAAATAAATAATTTAAAACCGATGTATAGCTTGTCTGTAAGCACTTCAATTAGAAGATTTGCAAGAGAGATTAAATTCATAATCTCACGTAGAGGCCTCTAATTCACTTCCTCCACGTGCAACGTAGGTGCGTCATAGCCAGTTAATCCCATAAATGTTGTACACGCAACCATTACAATTCCGTCGCTAAATCGAACTTGCTTAAAAATGAAATAAAAACAGGATAATGAAATTGTCAAATTAGATGGAATCCAGCGCTTTACCATTTGATATCATTGGTGAGATCATAGGTTAGGTTGCTGTTTGTACATTCGAAAACTATCCTTCCCCTTGACTGAAATAGGCCTAATATTATTACCAATTGCACGGAATTCATGTATAAATTCTGATATTGAGGGTAAATAAAGAAAAATAATAATAATAATGCTTGAAAAAAAATATATATATTGCTTTTTTAGCTGTGGCGATAGTAAAGGTATTGCGAGCTACAATAGGTTGAAAAGTAAATCTGTTTATACATGTTAAAAAAATTGTTGCAATTTTCTAGAGAAAATGTTGTAGCTTTTGTTACGTGTATATTGGTATTCATATCACAGTATTATTATTAATTAGCTTTATTCAAATAGAAATGATCTTAATAATAAGAGTATCACTATTGTAATAAATACTTTTAATGCAAGGGGAATACGAAAATCATGAGGAATATTAATAGCACTACACTAATGCTCTATTACTAGCATAATTGAATTATTGTTCAATAATAATATTTTTATCCTGAATGTTGAATAATAGCTTTAATACTGAAATTACTAATATAAGAGTTCAAAGGGGAGTTCAAAGGGAAGTTCAATAATAATAGTGGCCCAAATGGTTGACTAATAATAATGTTACTGCTCAATATTAAGTATAATGATGACAATATTATTAGTTTGCATTAATATGAGTGAGATGATAATAACAAGAGATTGTCCTCAAGACCTTGTAACCAATTAAACCATGGTTGTCTACAATCCAGCATGATGTTATCAACCATTGTAGACTCTAAGAGTAGTGTAAGAATGACTAATAGGAAACGCTAATCTTATGTGTGGGGTGATAAAGTATAGAAACAAGTGTGACTTGAAAGACTAAGGGGACCTAAGGAGAGCATGACTATTTAGTTGAAGAGATAACTTTACAAGGTGTCTTCATGCAGGAGTACAACTCTTAATATGCTTATGGTTATAGCTCAATAGTTAAGGTATTAATTAATTTAGTTAATGTCTACTTAAAAAAAATTATTTGGGATTTTTTTCAAGCATAAATTATGGGCATGATAGTCACATCCTCTAACTTTTTCCACTTGTACAAATAAATCAATTTAATTAATTTATTAAATCTTCATTTTCTCTCAACAAAGCATAAAAGTGGAATATTCTTCCATTTCAAATCTCCCTCCAAATGAGGTGTGTCCTTCCAACAAGGCATTTATTTCATCTTTTCCACATCAAATTGGCACCAACTCCCCCATAAGATCAAGAGTTTGCATTTTTTTTATATTAATCTATTTCCTTGCTTTTTCATTGTGTTCTTACTTTTATTACTATTTTGAACATTGTTAATTGATTTTATGGAGAACTTTGATCTTAAGTTGCATTTGAATCTTCTAATGTGTTTGTTTGTTGTCTCTTGCAATTACTAAGATCTTGGTTCTACAAAAGCATTAAAAGAGATTCAGATTTATAGAATAGATCGAAATTTTTATTAATGCCTTTTGTTCTGCCAGTGCTCTTACATTCATGCCTTCATTCATTTTTCAAAAACAGAGTATCCAAAAACTAATGCATTTGCAAGACAGGGCTCATTACCAAGCTACGGGTGAAACTTCCAGAATACGCTTCAAAAACAGAATAGTCTAGATACATCAAAAGGAAAGTAGAAGGAAGTACGCCAACAATTCACTAAGTATTCCATTACTGTAGGACTCTTCCCTCTTATGGAAAACATTTTTATCTTTACCAAAAGACATTCCTTCGACCAAATAAACCAGATTACTGCTGAGCTGCAGCGCTATGGTTCAGCACAAGGAAACAATGCCTTTATTGGCTTTATAATTGCACAAGGAGAGAAAAAAAAAAAGGAACGATCACATCTCATAGGGTTTTATGAGTTTGTTGTTTTCTTTGTTTTTATTTCGAAACCCTAGACTCTAAAAATGTCTTGCAAATTATTATTTTTATCAATAAGATTGTGGTAAATTTCTGAATAGTATGTATTAATATGCAGGAAGAAGAAGTGAATAGCTATCCAGAATTCATGGACTCAAATAAAAAAGGAGTTATTTTCTTTACATCGCAATAAAAGAGGCTGTTGACAGGCCTGCGATCACCACAAAATGCCTTGCACTTAAAATTATTGTTGCACAAAAGCAAAAATGTTATTGCAGGCATGTCAACAGCCTCCTTTATGGGGATGTAAGGGAATAATTCAAATGTTTTTATTTTATGACGGTTATAACATGATAGAAATCCTAGACAGATTCGTTCAAGTCTCAGAGTTTTAAGATTGCTGAGTTTTGCGAGTGATTTTGACAAAGATGTCCCTTCAATGCCTGACTCAAGGGGTGCGTCAATTATAACTAATTCTTCAGGACGATTTTAACTTTTTATTTAATCTGGAATGTTTTGCAATCCGGCACAATGGCAGAAATCAGCCATCTTAACTTGAAACTGTCTTGGAATTCAAAATTGACATCCAAAATAGTTGTTTTTCATGATCACACAATTATTATTCTAAATCTACATTTTGATTATAAGATTTATCCTAAGAATTAAATTAAAATTCATACAATCAAATCAAAAACATCTCATTCCTGCTATAAAAATAATAATTTGGAACAAACTACCTGGGCCTTGATTTGACTTGCAGCACACCATAGATCTGAGATGCTCTGACTGCCACAACCGAGAAGGGACCGCTTTGTCCGCCATTTTTCTTCCTAAGTCATGGATGCGATTGTGCATTCTAAATATATCTCTTATCCACCAGCCTTTTCTCTATCAGGATTTCAACTGCAAGTTATGTATTCTATGAATAAGATTCTGGTAAATTTCTAACAGTATGTATTAATGTGCAACAAGAAAAAGTGAATTCATGGGTAGATTTGTGTGATAAAGAAGGCTTGTTTTTGCTTCTGTGCAGCAATAATTTTAAGTACAAGACATTTAAATATGAAAACATAATGCTATTACCACCAAATTCCTTGCATTTAAAATAATTGTTGAACACAAGAAAAACGTTACAACAGCCTCCTTTATCGGAATGTAAAGCAAATAACTCGAATGTTTTTATTTCTGATGGATCTACCCATGAATTTCCAAAGCTCCGCTATTCACTGTTTTTCCTGAATACATTATTTTCAAAAATTTATCCCAATCCTATTCATAAAACACATAATTTGCAAGACAACCCAGAATATTTAAAAGTGCTTTCATAAAATTCATAAAACCCTACCCGACCATTCAGTAAACACTAATTACATGCGATCGTTCCTTCTCGCATTTCTCTCTCCTTGTGGCGACATTCTTGCCTTCTGCCGAACCACAAGATTGCCAGCTCATTTGTAATCTGGTTTATTTCGTCCAAAGAAGGCCTTCTAGGTCCATTTTAATAATATAATATAGACACCCATGGATGACTTAATACAGAAAAGGACAAATGGAAATATAATTAAGGGACCCTAAAAGTCAAGAAGAATACATACAATAGAACACCAAATCTCAGAAAATATAAGGGCATGTGCTACAACTTAGTGGCGGCATGAACAAACAGTTTCTCACATTTGAGTAAACTTAAAAACATCTGAAAATATTTCAGCTCCTTGAGATCTACATCTATACAAATTATACGGTTGGTACAACCCTCTCTTTCTTGAATTATCCAAATATAATCCCCCCAAATGCTCACATCTCCACCACAAGCGAAACTCATCAAACACATAAAGATAGGGCCATGTCAGTCAAGAGAGGGTCATGTCAGCCATATGATTTCTATAGATTAGATATTGGAGAGCTGAAAATATTCCCAGATGTTTCTACGTTTATCTCAAATGTGAGAAAGTATATGTTCATGCTACTAAGCTGTAGCCCATGCCCTTACATTTTCTGAGATTTGATGTTCTATTATATGCAATCTTCTTGGCTTTTTGGGTCCCTTAATTGTATTTCCTTATTAAGTCATCCGTGGCTGTTTATATTATCTTATTAAATTATTAAAATGGAATCCCATATCAATTTTGCTATACAATTGCCCGCATCTTTTGTGAACATGTATACTGTTTGTACTCTCCAAAACACTAACAGATCTATCAATTTGGAATCTGAAAATAAAAAATAAAAAAATAAACAACTTATTCTATTGTAGTAAACAACAACATAACATAACCTCAAAAGGAAAAACTAGATTCTTTTAATAAAACGATCCAAATTGTTTACCTCCAACAGATACAGATCTTTGTGGGCCTTGAACATAAAAACTTACAAGATTTATACAACTGGGTATTCCAGGTAACTCAAAAGCCGATAGTAAACAAAGAAGATGGATGGTATAAATAGAATGTGTAAATAGGAAAACCCTAAAAATGTGTCACGTGAAAGGAAAGAGTCCTACAATAACGAAATACTAAGAGTTACTATGTAGGTTATGGGTGGACGTGGTTGTTCCCTTTAAAAAAGACATCATAATAAAAAAAATCCCCGATACAATGCATAAAATTATAGAAATCCAAAAAACCCTAAAAATGTGTCATGTGAAAGGAAAGAGTACTCCAATAACGGAATACTAGGAGTTACTATGTAGGTTATGGGTGGACGCGTGAGAAAGGCATCATAATATAAAAATCCCTCATACGGAAAAACCCTAAAAAAGTGTCATGTGAAAGGAAAGAGTCCTACAATAACGAAATACTAAGAGTTACTATGTCGGTTATGGGTGGAAGCGGTTGTTCTGTTAAAAAAGACATCATAATATAAAAAAAACCCCTAAGATGCATAACATTATAGAAATCATATGTGTTGAAAATTTTTGCTACTTCAATATATATTTTATAAAACGAAAATAAAAAATAATATTTAAGTACCAATAAAAAAATATATTTAAGTTTAAACTAAAATAAAATTATTTTATATAAATAAAATAGTTCTTACATAATTTTCATTTCGAATAGAATAATCATAAATTAATTAAATAAATAAATAAAATATATATTAAAAATATATATTATTATATGATATATTTATTATTATATTTAATATAAATATTTATAATGTAATTAGATTTGTATTATTATTTTATAATTATTATTGTATTAAATTAATTTATTATATTATAACATTATATTTTTCTATTTTATTCGTAAAATATTATTATTATACTAAAATAATTATGTGTTATTATATAATTATTATTTTATTATATATTTACTAATGTATTTATAAAAATTATGTTAATTTATATTAAAATAAAATAATTGTAAAGTAATTAAGTAAATAAATAAAATAATTAATTATTAATATATATTATTATATGATATATTTATACTTATACTTATCATAAATATTGATAATGTAATTAAATTTGTATTATTATTTTACAATTACTATTGTATTAAATTAAATTATTATAGAATGGGAAGAGGAGTGCCTCAATGGGATTGAATTTTTCTGCGAAGGAAGACATGGATGGATGGTTGGATCCTGATGTGGATGATCCAAATGGTGGGTGGTTAGTGATTTTGTGGCATGTAACTCATGTTGTGCTTTTTTTGTGCCATTCCTACTGTTTTGATGTGCATGTTGTTGTGTTATAGGCTTGTTCTGTGCCTACCACGACTTGGGTTTGTAGTGTTTGGAGATTTTTGAGGTTTTTCTTACCTATGGGGGTTGTTCTATTAGTTTCAGGTGTGTGGGGAAGGAATTTGTAGCCTCTTTCTTGCCAAATTGTTTCTAGTGTTGTCTTCCCCTAGCCATGGTTTTGTGGAATCTATTTGGTTAGAGTTGGTGCTTTGTTACTTTTCACCTCTTCTTTTCTCAGATGCCTGACTCTAGTTGGGAATGCTTTGGAGTGCTTTGTTGGTGTTGCTATTGCTATTTTGTGTTCTTTTTCTAATATTTTGGTCTTCTTGGGAGCTCGTGGATGGCCTGAAGTTGTGTTGGTCCACTTATTTTCATGTTCTTTTGCTCCATTGGGGAGGGTTACAAAGTGTTTTCTGCGTTCTTGTGGGTTTTCTTTCTTGATCGGTGCTCATGGATGGTTTGATGGATCTTGGTTCAGCCTAGTTTCTACAAATCAATGGTGTAATGTTCTGAAGCATTTCTTGCAAATGTTTGGGTCTGCTTGTCCATTTGGGACCTCTTGGCCCCCGTTCCTTATGGGACCTTTTGGCTACTAGGGGAGTATTTGTCTTGTCTCTTACCAAGTTTATTTTAGAAGGTTTTTTATTTATTTGAGTTTCTATTTGTTGGCTCTGTTGAAGTTTATTCGTCTCCATGTTCAACATTATATTGTGGCTACAGGACTCATGCCCTTTTTCTTTGGTGATTATGGGTTCTTTGCCCATGAAGTAGGTGTTCTTCTAGTTTATTGGTCATTATTGGAGTGAAGTTTTGAGCTGTAATATTTTTTTACAAGCCTTGGTGGTTGTTGGTGTTATTAAGTTGTGGGGTGCTATCTTTGTTACCTTGTTTGCAGGTTTTTGTAGAGATATGTTGTTGAACTTCATCTCCACATGGGTGATCTCATGACTTTGTGGTGGATCTTGGCCTTGGTTGGACCCGTGTTTGGTTTCTCCTTTTGGGGATAGTGTTGTTCTTTCCTTTGTGCTAGTGTTTGAACCCTTTGTTAGGCTTTGGAGGGTCTAACATCTTTGGAGTGAGCTACAACTATCCTCTCTAAGACTTGCAAGTGTTATTGGGTCTTCTACGCTGGCTTTCTCTTCGACTCCCCCTTTTGAGGTGAGGTGTCTCCTATTTCCATGAAGATTGTTCTTGTCGGCTTGGGTTGGATTTTTCCTCTTTCTCAAATTCTCCTTTGCTATATCAAAGCTTGAATGGTTGCTAGGGTTTTTCTTCCTTCAACTCAAATTTTATTTATTCTCTTATTGAAGTGAGGTGTTATTGGAGGAAATTTATAGTGTAGTTCTTCCTAGGCTCCCCATTGGGTTATTTTTTTGTGTTGGTTCATTTGTTGTTGCTACCTCTATTTCTTTGCAGCTAGTCTCTATTTTCAATTTCATGCTTTGGGAAAAAGTATGACTTGTTACAGGTTCTATGTGTTGGTGTGAATAAATGTCTTGTACATATTTATTCAACTTATTATGGGCTTAGTGGATATATTCACATGTTAATTTTACTTAGGTCCTAAGATTCTTTCTAGAACGTGTTAGTTGTCATTAGTTGTTATCTTATCTCTTGACAACTAACACATGTGATGTAGGTAGTTGTGTCAAGTTTTCTCATGTCATATGATTAAGACACTTGTCATAATCCTATTACATCTTGCATCTCACCTTAGCTATATAACCAATAGGTCTCTCTCATTGTATACACAACACAAATACATTGACTCTTTTTGCATTCATTGATAAGAATATAGTTTATTCTTGTCATATTGATCTTCTAAGTATTTTGTGTTTTCCATAGGACTTTAGATCTTGGGTGGCTATCTCCATAGCCAAATCTTACATGGTATTAGAGCCTATTGAGTGTCTTTGGTTAGTCTTTTGGGAGATCTTGAGTGCAATCTTGTATTTGTGTGATAGAAATACCAGATTCTAGGGGGGTTCCATTTTTGGCTTTGAATTCCAGGTGCATTTTGGGAGCTTGTTGCATTAGATATCAGCTCACCATTGTGTTTGGAGCATTTGAGAAAGTTAATTTTGCCTTTTTTTGTCCCAGTTTGACATTGGAGGCCAAATCTGTAAGGGTTTGAAATTTGATGTTGGTTGCCAGATCGAGATAGTAGCCATATTTTTGAAGCATTTTGAGCCAAAAATAACCCTATCATCACATTCGAGAGGCCCAAAAACCCCAAGATCGACTGCCAAATTGTCGAATTTGGACAAAGTTGCTCTCAAAGGCAAAAAAAATTAGCAAGTGGGTCATACAGCCATACCAATGCAATGGTATGATTTATCTTTTTTTTTTTAAAATAAGATCTAAATTTTTTGCAATTTTTTTTAATTAAATTTGAAAAGAAAAAAAAAATTAAAAAATTGTGTCATTCTTTTTTGTTGTTTTAAACACAAGTTATTAAAAAAAATATAAAAAAACTTATTTACCTGTAGTACCTATGTAAGCAGGTTATTCAGTACTTGTGGCCAAACGCAGGGGAAGGGGCGTACTTGTCGGCCCCACCCAACATTTTTTAAAAATTTAATAAATTTTTTATTATGCATTTTTTCAAAGCTTTTTAAATACAATCTTTTTGCGATATTTTTATAATTATGCTTTTAAAAATAAACTTGTAATTTTTTCTTTATTAATTTTTAATAAACCAAAAAAAAAATTCAAGTTTTTCTTTATTAATTTTTAATAGAATTTTTCAAAATTAAAAAAAAATTACTTTTATTAACTTTTAATAAAGCAAGTTTTAAAAAAAATAAAACAATTTTTTTTCTCTTTAATTTTAATAAAGTTTTTTATCAAAAATATAAATTCTTTATTATTTTAATAATAAAATTTGTAAATTAAACTTTTGAATTAAGTTTTTTTTTTAAAAAAAATTCACATGGATAAGCAAACTTGGAAAAATAATTTTGCCTCCTAATTGAGCCTTGTCATGCACTGTCTGCTCCTTCAACTGACAGTCAACAAGGGGCTAGTTGCTTCTACTGACATCAACCTAGAGGGCTTTCTTTTGGTTCGCTTCTTATCAACATTTCCAAATTTGCATCATGGTTATTGTAGTTCTGCTCTTTGTAATGTTACAATTGCACTAAAATAAAGTGCCACGATCCTTTTGTTATAGTGTACTTTGTCATACTATATGCTTATTTGGATTGATCTATGTATCCAATGTTAGTTCCTATATATTCAATGAATGTAGTGGCTAGTTACCCATGCATTTCAATGAGATGGACTAAACACCATATAGAAACTCCTATTTTGCAGCACTCTACTTGTTTTTAGAAGTTTGGTTCTACATCCAGAGACTTGGTACTTGTCTCTAATTGAGATAGTGCTATACCAATCTATCAAGAGAGTGTCCAGCTAATAGTCGAGTAGTTCTCTCCTTGGTTCTGACCTTATTCCTATTGCAGTGTGGATTCATCTACAGTTCTTCATCAATTACTCATAAGTTGATGTTTTAGCTCAGTCACCAGTTATGTGGCATCTTCTGCAGTTGTACCTGATTCTTTATGTGCTTGTCATAGTTTGGAATTTCTTTTGGAACATCATTTGGAGGATTCATCATCATCCTTAGTCCACTCTACATCAGTCTTCACATTGTTCTATATTGTCTCCATTAATTTATATGTGTTTATAATGTAATTAAATTTGTATTAATATTTTATGATTATTATTAATATATTATATTGTATTATTATATATTTATTATTACCTAAATAAATTTATATTATTATTTTATAAGTAATAGTATATTAAATTATAAATTATAAATTATATATTAGTTCTAAGAATATTTAAATAATTAAATTATTTTACGATTTTTGTTGAAAAAGTAGATAAATTATTTTATTTATATTATATTATATTATTATACATTTATTATCTTATTATTATATTTATGCTATAATATTAACATTCTACTATATTATTATAGTATTATTGTTATATTAAATTATTATGTTATTAGACAAATCTTATTTTGTATCAATGAGTGGCAGGTGGTGCAAGATCATGGGAAGTGGTTGTAGAGTAGGAATGGTCGATGCATAAGCTACAACAGAGGGTGAGCATCATTGAGAAGTAGCACTTGGAGGTGCATAGCACTAGTGCAAGCACAAACTTGGTAGGATAGAAGAATCAAGGCTTTTGGATTTTTAGCCATGCCAATAGAGCTAGTGCAATCCCACTAGGAAAAAGGGCTCTAGAGTGTCAAAATCAGTTGGAGTCTCGATCTAGATCCTAATTAGAGACACCTAGAAGGCCCTAGTTTCACTTTACTAATTAGGGCCACATTTGGGTAGCGAGTTCTATAGGAAGATTTTAGGATCATCCCAATGTGGATCAAAAGAGAGCACATTTTGCACCTAGTATTGTCATAACTGAATATTTCTCCCTAGGAAGCCAACAAACTATTCTAGGCCTCCACTCAAGGAGCCTACTAGGGGGGATGTAATGGACAATTGAGGCAAAGCAATGGCAAGACAATACTAGTAGTTCAACCTAACCACTAGAAGGGGAATCCTTTGAAATGGAACCTAGGGAAGAACTTAAAGGCCAATAGTCAGGCTAGAAAAATATCTAACTTTGTTGCTGAAGCAAATACAAATAGCTTGTATAGAGATTGGATTCTCGGGAATGGAGATCATTTGGAGTGGAAGGAAGCAAGTGTGCAGGAGAAACCTAATGCAAGGAGAGATCTTGTGTTTTTATCACCCTCAAGGAGAGCAATAGGCTCTCCACGATCTAATATTTTTTTCTACTGTAGATTGGATACCAACAACTATTTCATCCTGAGTTTTCTTAGATTTGGGGGTCCTACCCCAGGTCAAGATACAATCCTTTTTTATTCGCTCATTTATTTTTAATTTAGAAGTTTATTATAATATATAAAGGTATGATATATGCATGTATTAGACTACGTGCATAAATCAAACCTTCAAATATTATCATAAACTTCTAAATTAACAATAAATGTTGTGGTGACATGCAAAATTAGCATCATGCATTTAATTAGGTCCATTCATCAAGTAAACTTAGTTTACCTTCATCCATTCATCAGGTAAATTAAACTCATTAATTTCATTCCTAAGGTTATTCATTTAAGTTAAATAAATCAAATATCAACCTTTTAATTAAATAAACCAAACTTTATTTAATTCAATCTCCAAATGCATATTCCATCCCTTTTTTATTTAAAAATAAATCCAAATATTTAAGTCAAATAAGTCAAAATCCCCTAATCATTATCTGCTTAATCTAATCCCGACAAACTAACCTAACTACCCATCACATCCTCTAGCTTTTCCCACTTGCACTAATAAATCATTTTAATTCATTTATAAATTCATCATTTTCTTTCAACTTGGCATAAAAATGGAATATTCCCTCAAGTTTGAAAATGAAGACAAGCTGACTTGTCCCTTCCAACATTGCAATAACTTCTCTCTTTCATGTCCCCCTCTCAACATTTAATTCACAATTTCAAATTTGAATCTCCCCCTCTTTGGCACATTGGCCAAAACTTGCACATTCCTCAACCTATCATAATGTGACAAGTGGCCTCATCTCATTGGTCCAATCATTATCCCACATTTATCTCTTATGAGCATTCTTCCAATTTGAAAATCTGCAACAGGGTTGTTTCTTCATCAACCCATCTACAACTCCTCATGCAAGGCTACTTCCTTCAATTGAGAACTGATTTTGTCCACTCCATCTTCATAGCATTCTCATATCATTCTCATATCATGGAGCTTAGCAAAGGATTTCGAAAGGGATTCTTTCCATAGAAGCACCAATCCACTATGAAATAAAGTTTTGATTATGTTTTTATATGCTTGCATTTAATTATCTTTGTTCTATTTAGTTTGCATATTTTAGAATGGTTAAGTATTTCATAGGGATGTTTAATCTAATGCGTTTCAAATGACTAACATGATGATATTATGTTAGTGCTTGAATCCATTTGCAGATTTGGCATCCACAAATGTTAATAAAAAAAATGCTTGCATTGAGGGAGTTTTGACTAAGAAAAGGGGACTAAGAGGTCATGTACTAGCAAAAGAAAGAGTCATTGAGCTATTTGTACAACTTAATTCCAAATTATGAACATAAAATGCCAAATGGTGATCATGCCAAGTGGAGGATATTGATGCATGCAAAAGTAGACCATTGAAGACTGAGTCATATGTCTATGAATGTATTTCTTACTAGATCACACAAGGGAGATTCAGGTCACTCCCCAAATCATGCCAAATGAAGGTTAATATTTTATATCACTCCCTAAGTCATGCCCAACATAGGTTAATTGAAATTTAATTTCAAATTTCAAATTGAGAAAACTATAGATTAAAGTCCATAGACCTACAACAAAGGTCACATGAAACTCTTAAAAAAGTTGCTAGTTGAGTGTTTTGCAAGGATGGTCCACATGGGAATAGGTTTTGGTACAAACCTCATGGGTCATGATGGGAAAGGGAATAAGCCACATCTAAGTTACCAAAAAAGACTACATGTCACTTAAATGAATTGGTCTAAGTCAAAAAAATTGAAATGGCCTACAAAGGATATGAACGTTGCAACTTAATGTCCACCATGAATTGTTATATAAGGTTTGATATAACATAAGAGATTTATAGTGATAATGAGAATGGAGAATATGACTTTATGTGTTGAGTATGTCAATTTATCCCACAATGACGAGAATGGTGAAATAAGAACAAAGATCAGTCTAGGAAGATCTTAGAAACCCATAAATTTTTGTAAACAATTCTAAGAATAAACCTACAACAATGATGAAATAACCATTTGGAATAGCCAAGGAAAATAGGTAGTTGACGAAGGGCATGATGATGGTCACAAGTAGAAGAAAGCTAAGGCGGTGGATACCCAGGCTAAGAAAAAGGGCCCTTTATCTTTTGAGGAGAAGCTCCACCCCCTAGCTTAGGAGTGGAAGGAAATTAGTTCTTTCAAGTTGTTGGGAGACCTATAGGTGTTTTGTGGTCCCATGCTAGTCTTTTTTATGTTCCCTCTATTTTTTTGTTGGTCAGACTATTGAAGTTTTAGTTTATGCTTTAGTTTGCTGGGTGTTTCACTTCTCTTGAGCCCCTCATTTTCCTTAATGGATATTTTATAATGTTAATGACCCTTCCAATCTTAATCTAGTGAAAACAATGATGAAGTAGCCATGAAATATCTTACAAACTATGGAAAGAAAATAATAACCCACAACAATAATAAAACACCTACAAAGAAAAATGCACAACTACTCCAAAATATTATCCCAACAATGGAGATTATTCTTACATGCAATTCAAATTGCATGGAAATCTAATTAGGCTTGATGCAAGATTTTGGGAAGGGTTTTTTTTGTACTTATTTGATACCATGTTAGGATTTTTATCCAATATCATAATAAGAATATTGTTCCTCCACAAAATCATACTTGCACACAACAATGATCAACCTATTTCACAATAGAGTTCATTAATATGTAAAATATGAGCTCTCCTATATAGGAAAGGAAGAGTCAATCCACATACCATGTGGATTTACAAGTGCCCCATGATGTGGAACAAACAAGTAGACAAGTGTGTTAAAGGTGTAAAGCTTTGGATCACTTGGAATGTGAAAACCAATAACCTATTTGACCAAGTCATCAATCTTGATGACAAGTTTTGAGTGACCTTTGAGGTGAGATGGAAAGTCTTCCAACCTCAAAAGGTATATACATGAGGTTTTGCAAACAAATTGGTAACCTTTAAAGGCCTAAAGGTTGTGCATTTAGTTAGAAAAGATGTTGTCTAACCTCATCAACCTAAGTACACTTAAGTTAGTGAATAGATAAATTATTCACTCTAACACAATTCAATTCCTTTAACATTTTTTGAGGTATAAATAACAACATAAATACAAAAAATGATATTGAATAAACTATTAGATGAAGTATCATAACAATATCAAAATATATCATATAATGAGTGCACATAACTTTCTTGTTTGAGCCACCATGTATTGTAACTTGTTTTAAAAATACATGTTTATCTTGCTAATTAGTATATAGAGGAAAATATTAAAACTTCATAATTTACAAGTTGCTAATTTGATAATATAAATAAATAATGTATTACTAACATAAATAATATAATATATATATATATATATATTATAATATAATAAATGCTACATATATCAATCATGTTTATTCTTCATAAATATTATATTATATTGTATAATGTAATATAATATAATATAGTATATATTATATTATATTATATTATATTGCATTACATTTTATTATTTTATGTTTTCTTAAATTATATTATGCTATAATATAGTATGTAGTGTAGAAAAATATATCCCTTTACAATTTCACACTCATTTGGGCCCTCGCTATTAAAATTAGGTTTCCTTATGCCTTATTTGGTCCTATTTTGCATCCACAAGCTTTAATTAACGCATCTTTCCAAGGATAATCCCCACATATATCAATTGAGCACTCATAACTTAATGATTTTGGTTTGTATGGCCCAAATTTAGTGATCTATGACTCATACACCACCTTGGGTGTAGGGGTCCCACCTAAGTTTCAGACCTAAACCTAAATTTGGCATTTAAACTAAGCATTTCTTGAAAAATGTGTCCCAAGCTTAGCCTAATGGGACTCATAAGTCCCAACTAGCATATGAGTTTTGCTTAGTGTGGACCTAATTTTGAATTCAAATCTTGGTAGGATTTTATTCTCCTAGATTTGATGTTGACTTGTAGTGAATTTCGAGAAATTTTGCATAAACAAGTATAAATACAAGGTTATTTCACATATTTTCTCCTAGCAATTTTACAAGTCATCTACCAATTCAAGTGAGAGATTTATAGATCATTCAATAGCATTCAAGAGTGATTATGAAGAATTTTGGAGTACTATTCAAGATTCAAGCATCATGTCAAAGTCATCATGCATTATGTTTATTTTTGAGTTAACATTTGTGATGTAGGTTCGTATGATTCAAGCAAGCATTCAAGTCAAGATCCATATCCTACAAGCAATAGTCAAGATACACATTCATGCTAGCCATTACATACAAGAACATTATATTTTGTTCAAGGGTTTAGTGAGTTGCAACATTACATATTTGTTCATTCATCCTTCCTTCATTCTATTTTCATTCATTTCAAGGTTTGATTACCAGAACGGGTTTAACCAAGGAAACCACCATTCACTAACAAAACATTTTTTCCTCTCTTTGATGTGTGATTTTAGATTAGGTTGAAGGTCCATTGAAGAGAAAGTTTGGAGAAAGCTGTCAAGTTGTCACCTTACTTGCAAGATCATAGAAAGTCACCTACATGTGCTGTAAATTCAATGTTTCACTTAGATTTGGTAGGAAAGAAGCTACAAGAAAGCATTAGAGGATACCAAAGTTTCAGGTCAACCTTGATATTGGGACTAAATCCCCACTTGTGGTGTATGAGTCCTAGTATACCTAATTTCAAACATTTCCAGTAGATCCTGAGTTACCAATTCTAGGTTCCATTTTTTGTCAAAAACCCTAATCTAGGACTAAATCACCTCTACTGGTGTATGATTATTAATATACATTAAAGTCATTATTTCCAAGAATTGAGACCCTCATTTAAGCCTCTTCAGTTTCTAGGTGCACTGAACTGTACTTTCTAGTTGTACTATTTTGATTTGAATTAATTTCTAGGACATTTACTAAAGTCTTGCATATCTTATACATTTCTTACCTTTCCAAGCCCTAGATTGATGGTGAACCCCCTTAGCATCTTTAATCCAACCCTAGGACACCTTATTATAGATCTCTTTCCCTAATTCTATCCTTAGATTGAGATCTCGAGCATTTCCTTGAGTGAAACTTGTAGAAAATTGGTTGTTCTATTGTCTAAAACATATAAAATAACCCACTTTTGAGGTTTCACAATATAAATAATATAAGATATTTTTCTTTCTCTCTTGTCCAATTGCATTCTTAAGAAGAAAATAAAATGAAAATTAGGGTCTGGCATTGAGATTGTGGAGACAGGGGTTTCTCTCTTTCCTTCTCACATTTTAAGTGGTAAACTAAGCTAGCTTAATAGGAAGATTTTTTCATAAATAAATATATTTAAATTTGAAATAATGAAATAAGACATAAATTAATATTATTTTACATATATAATATAGATATAATAAATATTAAGTGAATCATTCAAATGTTCATTCTATAAATATTTAATAATTTAATTCTTTCCTGCTTTCTTTTTGGCCTATGTTTGAGCTCTATGGGCCTTATTTTTCTATTTTCTATAGATTGGCATGGTTTCCCTTTATTTATTGGTTTTCCTTCTTAAACTTTCTAGTTCATGGGCCCCTTTTGTTTCATTTAATATAAAAATAAATTTAATTCTTGCTTTATATTTTAAAATATTGTTTATTTAAATATATTTAAATATGCATTAGTATTTTCCCTTATATTTAGTTTTAAAATTACTCAATTTTTTTAAAATTGATATTCTAAAACATTATGATAAACATAAACTATAAGTTTCATGTAGGAACATGGAACAATGAGCTGATAGGCAGAGGGGAACAAGAAATGGAAGCGATGTGTAGAAACTAAGGATGAAAGGAGATTAGAACATCAATGTCACCATTGGGAGCAGTAACTAACAAAGGAATGTGCCGATTTGGATACATGTCATCGCAGATGCAAAAACATAGTTACATACTAATACATTGTGCGTAGTGGTGGACAATGTATTTCCCCTATGTGCAGATATGTATGTATGCTATAGTAGATACAAACACGATTGATACATAGTGTTGCGTACTTGTTGTATGGAACATTCCACAAAAGGGAAAGCATAAATATATAGTATTGGTTGCAACGAACAATGTAGTATTTTGTGGACAACACCTTATAAAATATTGAAACAATACAACACTTTCAAAAACATGTTTTTGAAATGCAATAATATAGCCTAAGGTAAAGAATGAGAATCAATAATGCCTTATAGAAAGAAATATAAATTGTATAACACTAACTATTTCATTGCATTGCATAAATGAAAGAATATTTGTTTTAGTAACAATATTCACAAAACAACAAGATTCACAGTAACAAACCTATGGAAAAATGTAGACTATTCAAGAGCACCAAATTGAAAATGCAACAATATATTAACATATATTGTATAACATTAACTATTTTATTGCATTGCAACCACATCCACAAAACAAAAGCCATAAATCAAACAATATCGATTTCAATAGCAAGTGAGATGGAAAAACCCACAAAAGTAAAAAATTCACAATGACAAAGCCATGCAAAAGCTTTATTGTAAGTGTTATATGGAACATTGATGCCTCCATTGATCAAATGAATGGACAATATATTATCTCAAAAAGGTAAAAGAATTATGTGAAAGCTTAGAGTGTAATTGAAATGTCAAATAAGTGTATTTACATAAGAAATGAAAAACCTTAAGAATGAAGAGATAATTGCATCCACACAATCTTGATGAAGATTGATACAAAAATTTGAAACTATATTTTTTTATTTTATCTCTAATAATTCTCAAAGGTCATTTACAAAACATTACTTCCTCAAAATTCCCATAATGCAATTTGAAAATTGAACCTGCGGTGAGGTTGACCTCATAGAAGATTTAATGCTATGAAAAGATACACATTACCGATGAATATAAGTTGAGATAAAATATCATTCACTAAGACCGTACTATCTTATGTGAAACAAAATTTGTTTGTTTTGAGTATGGTTTCCAAAAAACAAAAGAAAATGTAAAGTTTAGTGCAATGAATATGCGTAATTGGTAGACAATATGTGAAGTAGGGAAAATAAAGAGATCTAAAATTTATAACAAATAATATGCAATGATGTCCAATAAATGGCATTAAATAAATAAGATGTAGGCATACCTTTTGGGTGCAACGGGATGTAGCATGACTAGAAGAAAAGAAGGCTTGCTCTCCACCCTACCATATTGGTTCATGTAGCCACATGCGGTGTCACCAAACCCCTAAGCACCCCCAAATAAGAACATACATTTCCCACCACTATGTTCAATGGTGAAACCAATGTTTCAACACTTGAGAACTTTTGATTAATAAATGTTGTTTCTGCATATTTGATTGTGTGTGAGTTTTTCCATCCACAAACAAAAACATAATCAAATATCTAGTAAGAACAAATATAAAGCATTATGGATTGTGGAAATATCATAGCATTAACTTGGAAATTTTATTTAGTTGCAATCAGTAGTTTGCATTTTGAGAAATATATATAGTTGTATTGTTTATGACAAACAATTTGACATGTAGTTGTGAAATAAGAGATGGAATAAAGGACATTTGTCCTTACCTTCTGTCTAAATAGAATGTAGTCACAGCTTATACATCATGTCAAATTAAGATTCCTGACAAGTTCTAATATTCAAAACGAGTGTTCAAAATTGTTGTTGTGTATCAGATTGTCCATACTGGCAAAAGATAGTATCAAGCGTGACAACAATAGTAAAAGTGTGCCAAAGAGCCAATGCTATCGAGTGTGATGTATAGATAGGCTTGTCCAAAATAGGATACATCTATGCTAGGTCACCCATGAGTATAATAGAGACACCACCGAATGGCTACATATGTCTAGCAAGGAATGCTTGCCGCAATCGACTATCTATTTTAAGCAACAACTTGAGCCCTAAGAAGGTCATTTCATCAATTAAGACATACTTAATATGTTTGAAGTCCTCTTGAAATATGGTCAATGGTTGTCCTTTTAATGGATTAATATCTATAATTTTGTATGCAATGTGGAGGCACAAATATTGTAAGCAGCCACACCTGTTGGTACTAAAGCAATCAAAGGATTCATTCTATGATTTAGCGATGTATTTAGTGCTCTTTAGATCTTTTTGATAAGGAATTATTTACCTAATCTATTATTTCCTTGAATGATCATATGAAATGGTGACAATGAAGATGGGCCAAGATGGTATTATTCAATTATATTCAGAGCAAACTTTTTTCTAGGAGATAGTTGATGACAAAGTGCAAGTGCTACCAACGAGCAAACAGTGTCTTCGACTGTATGCAATTTACTTGTGGAAATGAATTGTTAAGCAATTCTATGTAGATTCTCTTGAACATGGTGTATGTCCCACTTGTGATGTAGATCAAAGTCATGTCTACCCAATAGTTGCAGCTAGTCAAAGAAAACATTGTTTGTCACACGAAGATGAGAAAGCAACTCCCATTCATATTCATCTACGGGAGGGGGAGACTGTGTGCTATTGGTATTACTTTCATCATCCTCTTCACTAGTAGGGGGAGCAATAAATCTATTGGCATGTGAAGCATCATAGCCAGCAACATAAAATAGCCTCAAATTCTATGTTATGCTTTCTCTTGTGAGGCCCATGTCTTCCTTGACATTTCAGAAAGGCTTGTATAGTAGAAATTCTTGCTATTTTTTTTTTCAAAGGTATCACTTTATTCTAAGGGTGCGGTCTTGAAAAGCAGGTAAACAATGATGATAGCAGACTATGGTCGGGCATGCTAGCCTACACCTTTGCAATTTTTTTGATATGTATATAATTGTACAAATTGAATAATGGATATTGTCCCCATTTTAGTTGGTCTTTGCATGGAGCAATGAATATAACCACTTGCAAGCTCATCACCACTAAAAACTATTTTCAAACCATGAAATGTCTGCCTACTGATGTTCAAAGATAGGAAATGTCGGTTTGAAATAACAAGGGGCAAATTTTGCAGCATATGACATGTTTCTTGTGCACCAATGTCATGATCTGCAACCAAGTTCATCATGAATTTTTGGTAGGAAAGGAATACTTTATCCCCAGATGAATTTGTATATGCAAGCCTTTACAAGATATCAATATAGCTTTCAATTTTTTTTAGACTTTGATGCATATTTGGAAATGTAGTTCAACATAATTTGTCTAGACAAGACTGGTTGGAAATCAATGTTTGCTCGCCAAATTACAAGCATCTCTAGGTTGTGGATATTAACATGCTCATCATTTCTTGTTGGCTTATACAATTTGTTTGATTCACTATCAATTACCAATGTAGATGATAGTTGTGTATTTCATGGAGCTTTGTAGCGACATTATAATTGGTGGCCTTTTCTTCTTAGGCAAGTGTATTGAATACACTTGGTATGCCTTCGCACCGTGTTCAATAGATATTCATAATCCACCATTGGATCCATGCTAGAGATTTGCATAACTATTAAGCAAGCACATGTCCTCCAAAGCTTAGTGGTGGACCCTTGATATTAGTTGATCTAGGGAATGAAGGTTCCATGTTAAAACATAGAGATCAAAGTTCTTTTCCTGTTGAAGCTCATGTGGGTTGGACCAATCAAGCATGTCCATATTTGGGTCATCTGGGAGCCACAAGAAACCCTAGACATGTGTTAATCCATGATGTTTCCAATCATACCTAGATACTAGTAGTCCTTTGTGTGGAAAAGCCTCTTAATAACCTCTTCACAAAAAATGGTGAATCGCAAGTGTGTGTACAAGGTTGTTATGTGTGGGTTTTGCACAACATTATCTGTGAAGCATCTTCAGGTGTATGGCATATGCAATTGGGTATGAGGATCAATTACCCTATTAAAATTAGGAAATTTTGTGTTTGTAGAGCTCAAAGTGAAGAAAAGAGTGGTTGTACCAAGCTAGTGGATCATTGCCACAAGCTCTTGACGACACTTTCCCCAATACAAACATGTTCCTTTCAAAGATGCACCAAAGAAAACGAGTTGGTTCACTATCTAGGTGTTTGGTGTCTCTTGAAGCAATTGTTATAAAGCAACAATAGACTTTGAGATCCTTTCCTCCAAGTTTGTTTTCATAAAAAACTGAAGCCAATTGTTGGCTTCGATGTCTCATTACCAAATTATAAAGGTAATATCTGAATCTGACATGCCTCCCAAATCTATTATCATAGTATCTCATCAAGTGCATTGCATATTCATGTAAGTGAATATGTATGGTTCTCGACTATAGGGGCATTATTATGCCAATGGGCAACAAGATTGGAAAAGCCATGCTTAATAACCCTTTTGCATTATATTCATTGATAGGGCTAGAATTTATCTCAGGCCAAGGAAAATTATTTTGACTAATGTCTTTAATTTATAGGGCATCCCTAATTGCCTGTAATTCCAGAGGAGGGTTGGGCATCAATGAAATAAATGATGATGAGTCCTCAAGCTCAGCTTCCTTATCAAAAATACAATCAGGGCATACAATGATCAAGAGAGTGTGTCTCAGGGCACTATCCAACTCCTTCTCTAAGTAGGGCCCACAATAATGGAAACCACTTGGCAAGTCTTAGACCTTCATTTTCCTTACAATATTCTCTTGGGATGCCCGTGGATACATGGGATGCAAGCAGTCACATCAACCTTCCACCAATGTGTCAAATTCACATATCAACGATAGGAGGTCACTATACATGGGGATCCTGAACCATTCTCTTACTGCAAGAGTCTAGAAGCCAAATATTACAAAATCCCCCAAGTACCAAAGAATAATGAAGGCCCATCAACCCCATACATTGACTTAGCTACACTCGCCTCCACTTCTATGACAGAGAACCCACCATCCTTTCCATCTTGAACATCAAGGTTATTATCCAGGATAATGGGTGTGGACAATAAACAATCCCAAAGAATACCTTTGTGGTAGGAGAGTTACCATAATCTCCTAGGTCACGAGGATGACCATAATCAAAAGATGCTTCATCATTCCAAACATTCACAATAGGCTCTTCCAACTTCCAAAGTTGGGGAGATCTAGGCCGAGAGATAATAGAAGAGGACCCATCCCATCTTCTGTACCAAGATAGTAGACCAGCAACTCATCTACCTATGAATAACAGTAGTAAGGGTTTACAAATGATGCTCACCATGGGCTATAACAGAAGAAAAAAGCTTTGTGAAAATGACAACGGGCTTCTAATACCTATTATTCTTGAGACATGACTGAAAAATCTTGGCCTCAGATGTACCTCTTCGAGTATAACCATATATGGCCAAAATCCCCCAGTTAAAAAGGTCAAAACTCCTCAACAAACGACAATGACCCTTCAATTACCTATATCCACTAGCCTTCCCTTAGATAACTTCAGATTTGACATAACCGATGTCTACAATAGTAGTGATGAGGAAGATTCCATAACTGATTTACCTAGCTCTTTGAGAATTCCTCTATCCTCATGCTTAGTACCATGTCTTTTGAGACAAATGATCATCAAAACCATGAAATCCATCTACTCTACCCACAACTCATTGATTATGACCAACGAGGACCACCAATTCTAGACACATTCAAAAACAATGAGGCACTCTCAAAATTCATGGGACAGTGAGACAATATTCCATGTGGGGATCATAAAGTAGGATTCATCATCAAGTTGGACACACATGCATACTATGGAGAAACAATTGAATCCCTTAGTTGCACAAGTGAAAAAATGAGAATAATCTCTAAGACCTTGAGTGAAAACCACACTATGGCATTCTCCAACCCAAAAATGGTAAAAATAAAGGACACATCCAAGAGTGAAAACCTCTCTAAGGTGCCCAAGGATGGGGGATTCAATCTTCCTCTAAGAGATTTACATTAGGAAAAATTAGCGGTCCTAGCCAAAAACTGCAATCCAGTTAACTTGGGAACAAAGGAGACCCCACACATCACATTCTATGTAGAATCATTACTATCAGAGGAACAAGAGCTCCTAACAGCCTTCTTAAGAGAGAGAAAGGTCAACTTCGCATGGAGCTATACAGATATGCCCAAGCTCGATCTAGAGATTGTGGTTCATCACCAAGCAATCTACTCTAAAGCAAAGCTAGTTAGACAAAAACATAGGAAGATGCATCCTTAGATTGCTTTGTTGGCCAAGATGGAATTGAAGAAACTACTTGATGTAGGCTTCATACGACCAATAGACTATCCAGAATGGGTGTTCTTGTTTCAAAGCCCAATGGGGGCATCCAAATTTGTGTGGATTTTAGAGATCTAAACAAAGCATGTCTCAAAGATGATTTCCCATTTCCTAACATTGACATGATAGTGGACATGATAGTAGGACATGAAATACTTTCTCTGATGGATGGTTTCTCTAGGTACAACCAAATAATGATTTCCAAAGAAGACCAACACAAAATGGCCTTCACTTGTCCATGGGGGACCTACTGCTAGAACATGATGCCATTCGGCCTAAAGAATGTTGGGGCCACTTACCAAAGAGCCATGATGTTAATATTTCATGACATGATCCACAAAATTGTCAAAGATTACATTGATGACATACTAGAAAAATCCAGAAAGAGGAGAGATCACATAGCAACCTTGAGTGCTATTTTTGACAAAATGGAGGAATACCAGGTCCACTTAAATCCAAAGAAGTGTTTCTTTGGCATAAAATCAGGAAAGATACTGGGATATATAGTGTCAATGAGGGGTATTGAAATAGATCCCACAAAGGTAAAAGAAATATTTGAGATGGAGGCACCCAAAACATTGAAACAGTTGAGAGGCCTCCAAGGCAGGCTTCAGTCCATTCGCATATTCATAGTACAACTAGAAAATAAACAAAACCCATATTCTCACCTACTTCACAAGGGAGTAGCATACAATTCGGATGATAAGTGTGAGGAAGCCTTCAACAAAATCAAAGAATATATGCTCACA
>VDFB02016652.1:0-34881 GCA_007258455.2 Sequoia sempervirens | reverse complement strand
AAAAAACCCATTGGAAATGGATATGCACATAACTAGGCAAAAGTTGATAAGAAGATAAGAAATTTAATCCAACTTTGCCTTTAGATTCAGTGGTATTGAATGTCTCAAGAGGAGACATTTCTCAAAAGCTATGGGATATGATCAGGTTTTGTATCAGACAAAGTTCCTAGGAAATAAATATTTTTAACATAAGACATTGTACTCCCTAAGGATGAATGATGGTGATACAGTGGCAAAGCATTTAAATGCTTTCAACATTGTGGTAAGCTGGTTAGCATCTATTAATATTATACAGATGAGGAAGATAAGCACGTTACCTTGTTATGTCCTTGCCAAATTCATGGGATAACTCAGTTAGGGAAATCAGTAGTACCTCTGCTCAGCTGAAGCTTGAAGAGGTGGTTGCAACCTTGTTGTTAGACAAAATAAGATAGAAGTCCATGGAAGGTGGTGCAAAGGATGCCCTATTTGTGAGATGTGATTCTCACAATAAAGGCAAGAACAAGACTGGAGATAAGTAGTCTGAATCTCTTGAAAAGTCTAAGGTGAACTGTTGGAATTATGGACAATCTAGACATTTCAAGAAGGATTGCAGATTGAAGAAGGCAGATTAGGTATTGGATGATACTCTTCCTCAGATTCAAATTCTTTCAATGAAGAAGTTGGAGATTTGTACTTGGCATCCTCAAGTACTCATGGATGTGATGATGTGTGGCTGATAAGATGTCGTTTTCTGAATATGAAAGATACAATGGAGTGATGTCTTTATGGTAGACAATAAAACTCATAAGATCATTGCCCAAGGTAAGGTCAAATTGATCTTTAAAGATGGGTGGGTGAAGTCCCTCCCTAGAGTTCTACATGTTACAAGTATAGCTAGAAATCTAATGTCTGTGGGTAAAATCAATGATGTACGTGTGCAAGTATAGTTGCAAGATGGTCAAAGGAGCATTGGTGCTAAAAAAGGAGGTCTAGACTAGGACTTTGTACAAGTTGGATGCCAGCATTGTGAGTATTGGATGTAACAGTTCCATGTTTCCTGAAGTTGATCATAAGTTGCCTGTGAAAGAAAATTTATTGGTTGCAGATGGGTGTCTTGAATGAAGTTCAAATCAGAGGGTTTTTAGGGTATTGAGGACAAGAACCATGTTGCCATGGTGTGTTCCAAACCACACATTGTTTTCATGTAATGGAAGTTTTGAGCAACAAAATGGTTGATAGCGCTGACAGAAGATATGTTGGTTTCGAACAAGTGTCTCAAGTGAAGTTCAAATCTGAGGATCTTCAGGTTGTTGAAGATAAGAAAGCTGATATCTTGAAAATTGTTGGAAATACTCTGACAATGCCAATGAGCACTAAGAAATTATCTTGGTGGAGGAAAGCTATGGGCATTGTTGCCCCTCGCTGTTAATTGAATGTTTGTTTACCCCCTTATGCAATGTATAAAACAAATAGGAGATTGTTAGGAAGGTGTGTTGTACACATTGCACAATAATATTTTAATATTATTGTAATATTAGATTTTCATGGGTTTGGGTGCCACATTGAAGAGGAATCTTGAAATTCCCCTTGTAAGGTTGATCCTGCCAATTGGAATGTCTTTTATGATGCCTAAAAGGAGTTGCACTGAAAACATTTACTTGAGGGTTACAATAAGGCATTGATGGAGCATGTTTGACCAGTGTACATAAGAGTATCTTATAAGAGGAATTATTGCACCAAATTAAAGCACTCGGTTTGACTAGGTGGACTCCTTGATCGTAGGGATCAAGGAATCTCATGGAGAAGTTACATTCTTTCATGAGGTTGGGCATATGGGCCTAGTTAGAGGAATATTGACCAAGGTTTGGACCCATGGTATTGGAAATCATTTGTTGGTTTATTGTTTGTCCCTTGCCCATAAATCAAGTTCTTGGCATTGTGTTTGACAATAGTTTTATGACAAGTTTCCAAAGCAAGTGCATGTCTGACTAATCAAGGGATTGAGAATATAGGATCAGCACAAGTGAAATCTCTCTATATTGTAACCATCTATTTGATAAAATATTGAATGGTATTGTGCTTGTTGATGGCTTTTTTATTGAAACGGTTTCCCAAGTATATGTGGTGTTATTTCTGTGATTTTTTTTCCAGTATGTTGCCTTGTGGATTTGAATCTATATGACATTACTTCTCTTGTTTAGTTTATCAGTACTGTATTTCCTTTCAACTTTTACATCCATGCAATTTCTGAATGTCAGAATGCTTATGTTCATAATGTCTCCTTAGCTTATAGATGCGAACAAATATCCTACAAATGAGGTAACAAGGGGAATATTTTGTCATCTCCCACCTAGTTACTTGGCTGATGCAAATTCTCAACCACATCTCCTAACCAACATGTGAATGCTTCTTTTGAATAATGTGTCTTATGGTGCATCAAACCATAGTAGCAAGTTTGAAAAAGTTCAATGGTTTGAATAGGAGAATGGTTTGCCAAATTTTGTAATTTAAAAAAGGTTTGAAGATACATAACATACAAAATTATGTGAAATCACAGAAATAGAATATAAATACGATATAAAACAAACATTTCAATGCCCAATATGCATAGAATTGCAAATTTTCATAAATCAGAAGATCATACAATTTTATAGTAGCATTCCCTCTCAAGTCTCCATAGTCTACATCATAGGGCCACAAGACTCTAAAATGATAATTTAAACATTTGAACAAAAAAATTACTACATGATATTAGTCGCAATTATTAACACAATTAGGGCCAACATGCAAATCCAATACATCTGCATTACCACTATAGCACTAACCATAGCTGGAAAACTTGGAGGCAAGGACTCGGAAGCCCAAAATTTTTACTTGGATTTGGGACTTGACAAAACTCGGCAAACAAAAAGAAAACATAATTACACAAAAAAACTGAAACGAATGCATTCAGAGAATGCATAAGTCTATTTTAATCATCAAGTTGTCATAAATCAAAGATTGCATATGTCATATGGCCCTCAAAATAATATATGCCTAGGACTCAAAGATTTTTTTACAGGACTCAGCAATCCTTTTACAAAACTTGGCCAAGGCTCGGTAAGTAATCCAAAGAGACTAGGCACACAAGTCATGTAGAATCATCACGGTTTCATTTTGGACTAATGAGTCGTGCCAAGTCTGAGCAATTCCAGGTGAGTTTTCTAACTATGGCATTCACCATATCTACTATGCTTTTCAAACCATGCAGGCTCAAAAATAAAATTTACATGACAAAAAATGTGGTTGATGTCCCAGTCAACATGTTGACTTGACATTGGCCAATTTGGTCTAGTAGTTTCAGTCCCTAAAAGAATTGAGATTCGATCAAAACCTGGTACTATGAATTTAACATCTAGAGATCCTTCAATCTAATTTTACACAGAACTATCAGTGAATTTAAAATGGTATCAGTTTTGAATGAGGTTCATAAACACAAGGCTATGTTCTCATTCCCGTTGTTATTCTCCTCAAGTCTGGTTTGAACCATTGCACTGCCTCATGCCTTCTCCTTCGTTCATATTTCACCAAGCTAGATCTCAACTACCATAAATTTTAATCTTTCCTCACCCTCTTCCTTGTTTAATTGGCAACAGCATTGATTACAATCAGCAGCATTTGATTCTCTTCACAACCTTTTGAACTACAATGTATAACATCTGCAACTTTCAACTCCTCTTGCATCGTTTCTGAACTGCCCATTCTACCTCTTTGTCCAAATAATCAATTTCAAGGATTGGCAAATGTTTTGCAACTCTAGACAATTTTACCAACGCCTTTTATTCCTTATGTCAATCCTTACTATTCAACAGGTTATTGTTGATTACTTTTCTTTGGACAGGAGTTTCCTCTTTCTTATCAAAAGGCCTTTCCAAATTGTGAATCCGTATTTTCATTAGTGAAGCAAGTAAATCTATCAATGCCTGAGGAAATGATACTGCAACAGAAGAAGAAACAGCCAAAGGGGTGCTCCACTGCACATTTTGTCCCATCAGAATTATTTCCATATTTCTTTGGAAGACTTCCCAACAATCCAAGACTTTCCAAGTTTCATCCCACTCCTTGCTCCACAATTTGCCTAGTCTACTATAGTACTCTTCTGGTTCCAAACACATTGCAATGAAAGAGAGTAATTTTTTTGTTATTCGGATTTTTCGACAATTTAGGACTCTATATGGTTGCAGAATAACTACTTCCTCACATAGCCACCAAAAATTTCATGGGCATATGTCAGAGGACATTTACAAATAAGAGAAATAAGAGGAATATTTATTCAACCTTGGTGATATAGCCCTTAAATTGAAATGCATCACAATATTCATGTTGATGTTTCTAAACAGGTACTATTGGTGCCAAATATGACTCTTGTTGAGGAACTGAAGAAATCCTATATAGTTGGGGAATTATTTGCTTCCTCACATACCCACCAAAAATGCCATGACCACATGTTAAAAACTTATATGCCATTTACAAACAAGAGAAATAAGAGGAATATGTATTTGGCCTTGATAATGTTGGCCTAAATTTGAATCACCTCAATGCCTCATGATATTCACGTTGATGTTTCCAAACAGGTAGTAATAACTCCTGATTGCACTCTTGTCATGGGACTGAAGGCTATCATTATCGCTGAACAATATACTCAAGTTCAATTCAGTTGAAGGTGGAAGAAGAGCATAATCAACAGAAATATTTACCAGAAATCTGATCATCTTCCATATAAAGTTTTTTTGTCATCCCAAGATCTATATAGATGCACCTGCTATTCCAAGATCAAGCTTGCAATATGTGAAATCAGTACTCAAAATATCAATCATACTAGAAAATATAATTATAGTTCTGTTGCCTATATGAAATCTATGCAATATTTAGTATAAGAGGGGGTTTGAAATAGAAATTCCTATCTCATAAGTCTAGACTAAAGCAGAAAAGTATGCCTAATCCTTCTGCCTTCTCCCGTCATTTCAAATAGATTGATATAATGGTCAATTCCCATATGCTCTAGGCTAAAGACAAATTCAGTACTAATGCATCAGATAATCCACTAAAAGCGTGTACAGGTGGAACTATTGCGCTTTTGACATTCACAGGGTTGGGTTCATTTCAATTGTGATTAGCTATAATCCTCCCATCACCGGGATTGACTGATATCCAGAAATAAGCAGAATGTGTTCCTCTACTGGAGAATTCCTCCACATCTGAAAATTGAACTCAGGTTAGCACTTAATCCCTGCACCACACTAACTCAAAATTGAAAACCAAACCATGAAATGTACAATCAATAGGAGACGTGATATACAGGTTTGGGGAGGGGAGACGCATTCTGAAATTGGATAGGAAGTCTAGAATAAGGGTACAGCTATATTAAATTGTAATCATCAGGAGATGCGAATATGGATGCTAGAACAGGGTCCCAGTCCATGAACACGACTTTCCTAGCAACTACTAGTTTTCCTGAAAAATAGTTTTGAGATACCCAATAGTGATTATGAGTAAAATCATAAAAAGCCCATATAAATCCAATCTTACACTTACCACCAGAAGTGCTGTACAAAATTACAATAAAGAAAACAATAATCAACTATCCAGCTGACCTAGATGAAGAAGACCTAAAACAAACAAGCTCTTGAGGAAGTCATGTGAGAGGTTGACACACGAATGCCCTTTATAAAAAAAGAATCCTTTGAATTTATACTAATTGAAGAATATCAATAATGGAATTAAGTCTTGTGCTTCGAAATAGTACAGTTTTAAGATATTTTAAGGGCTGAACACAGGGAATCGAAAACTATTTCATTTTACCATCTCCAGAGCTGAAAATAGCAAAAATATACACTTATATCCAATAACAACATTGCCAATTGAATCTATAGGAAAAAATTGCACAGAAAACCTCTAGATTATAATGCTTAAAGCCTATATAAAATAAAAGCTTGACAACCAATACATACATCTAACGAACTGAACATACAAATAATCATGACGTGAATTTGGCTAGTTAGAGAGCCCAGAGGGATAGTTGGGTGTGAAGAGAGATTTACAGCTTGTAATGCTTGAGATGGACTTCCTTCGTTGATCTTCTGTCTGGCTAATGCAAGCAGGGACTGAATGTTTTCCATTTGATTTTGTTGGTTTAAGGAATTGCTTTCCATTTGATTTTGTTGGTTTAAGGGGTTCTCATCAATATCCATTGCCTCCAATCTGCTCCTACTACTGGCTGTATATGTATCCCACTATGTATATGATTATTGCTTTCAAAAAAGAGCTCACTCCTCAAGATTTGGTGGGCTTTCAAATAAAATCATGAACACAATTTTACTTACTTTTTAAAATGACTTTTTTTTTTTTTTTTTTCACGAACTGGTTAATAATTCCATCTACATATTTGTAAACTTTTAAAATTTCACATTTTGTTAATCTGACCGACTAATCTGAGGGTAGGGTTGAGAAAATTCCCTCGGTTGGTAGAAGCAGCATTTGTGGGGTTTGTATTTAGTCTTAGCCTTCCATTTGGTAATTTTTTAAGAACCAATTTTTGTGAGTTTACGCTCCTTTATTATTATTAATTTAATTTTTTAAATAAATTTAGTGTTTTTTTATTAAGATGAAGATAAGTCATTACTTTTAAAAATAAATAATTATTTTGTATTAGAAAAGTTTTTTTAATATTTATTCATTTTATTTAAATATTAGATATTATTGTTCTAAAGGAACAAAAAGAATTTTATATAAAAAATTATGGTTAATTAAATAAATGAAGTAAATGGTTTAGATATATAAGCTAAGATAAAAATTATATGGAATAATGCATTGAAACAAATGTGGAGGAATTAAATAAATGATATTTAGGTATAACAAGGTGTATGCAATTGATTTGTTAGTGTGTGAAAAAATTAGTACTCATATGAATGATTCATAATTCAAAAGTTGATTGTCTATTGTTTTGGATCATTTTTGCAACTATGGAAATGATATGCACAATCACATATTTAATCGAAGCACAGGATTTGAACTTCGGTGTGTAGATATAATCTCTATTGAATTCTAATATCTACTTGTGGTTCAATTTGATACATGTGATTTGTTTTAGTTAATTGTAGTGTTTAAGAACATCTTTTGGGAGTTTGTTATGCACAGAGTGTTCTCTATTGGCCAAATCCATAGGATATTGATTGAAGATAGGAGGTAGTCATGTAGAGAATTTATTAGATGTCGATGCAAGTAGGTAAATTAGTAATGAATACTCGAACTATGCAAATAAATGGTATTTAGATGCTCTTACCAAATGATTTGAAATGAATTAAGGTTAGTCCTTAAATACAACTACAAAGGTAGCAAGTGAAACACTTCACACTATTAGTCAACACATAATGGCTAGTAGGAAGGGTTAGATTAGCACTAAATTTGAACTTAAAATTTAAAAGTTATGGGTTGTGTGGGCCCTATATTTACATGCTTATATTATTATCAATCTTTCAAAAGTTTGCATTATTACATGTATTTTCTACTTTCCTCCAAGTTAATTGTATTCTTTGAATGCAACTAATTGGAGATGGCATACAAGGTCAATAATGCCCTTTATTGAGTATGGCCATAGTGTGTATCTTATGATCCTATGTCATCTTTAGACATTACCACATTAATTTTGTTGTTCCAACGCAATATTTATTGGTGTTGCCACCCCAAGAGGTAACCTTGTTCCACCAGAAGTATTTCTCTCTATTCTCCTTTTCCTTTTGGTCATAGATCATATTTTATTTTAAATGATGTTTAGATTTTACTCATTAAATCTTTCTATTTTTTTTAGTTTTCCAAGATGGAGCACTCATTACAAAGGAACACATATCAAAAGTGGCATTCATATCCTTATACTTATCCTTCTTATGAGCTTGAGAATGAATTTTCTTTCATGTTGACTACTTAATTCTACTTGGTCATGCATTCTTGAAGAAGTTTACTTTCATGTCAAATTGGGAACAAAAACTAATGGTGAAATTGCATACCTTCACATTCACCCTTCACTTTGTTTTCATTTTGACCCTATTATCCTTTATGCAATGGTAAGTGTATAGGTGGCCAGCACAATTTTTATTGAGAGCTGACACAAAAATTGATTCTTATCTAATTTGTTTGCACACATTTTGAGGTATTGGTCCTAATCCTTAATTTATCCATTTTTTGTTGAGGTTCATATTAGAATTTGTGAGACAATTTTTTGTTATGACCCTTAACAAAAAAATGGATAAGTTGAGGATTATGACTAATCTCTAGGAATGGTGCAAATAAATCAAATAAGGCTCAATCTTTGTGCCAACTCTCAATAGAAATAATGGCATTTGTAAACTCGTCATTGCATAAAGGATAGAATAGGGTCAAAATGAGATCAAAGTGAAGGGGGAAAGTGTAAGGCATACAATTTTCACCATTAAATTGTGTCCCCAATTTGACATGCATGAAAACTACTTTGAGAATACATGTTAAAGTAGAATCAAATAGTCAACAAGAAAATAAATTATTCTCACACTCGTAAAAAAGGATAAGTATATGGATACAAATACATCACTTTTGATATAGCCTCCTTTGTAATGAGTGCTCTAACTTGGAAACCTACAAAAATGGAAATATTATAAGTAACATCTAATAATTAGTTAAAATAAAATACAATTTCTATAACCAAAGGGAAAAGGAAAGGGAGAGAAATATTCCACTTGTGGAAAAAGGTTGCCAACCAGGGGTGGAAACTTCAATAGATATTGCTTTGGAACAACAAAAGTAATATGGTAAAATCTAAATATGGCATACGGTCATAAGATAGACACTGTGCCCATACTCAAGAAAGGAATGTTAGTAGCATTGTATGCCCCTCCAATTAAAGAATGCGATTAATTTTGAGGAGAGTAGAAAATGTATGTAGATGATACAAACCTTTGAAAGATTGATGATAATATAAGAATTTAAGGATTTCATCATGTGAATAACATAAAAATATACTTATGTATTCTTATGAAAGCACATATAATAGTAGGAAGTAAGATGACCCCTAATTATTGTCTCCAAGAAGGATTATAAAGTAGTTGAAAGTAACCATGAGAGGATCTTGTTAGCACCAACAAGCAAGAGATATCATCATGATAAGCATCAGAAGTGCTTGAAATATGTGGAATAGGTGTGTTTCATTTTTGCACCAAATGAACATTCAAGTATGACTTTGGAGATGGATCTTACTTGATATTAGAATTGTTATTTGGTACCCAAGTAGTAGAAGAACCTTTAGAGGTGGCGATGCAATTCTCAAATCTAAATTTATTTACTTTTTGATAAGGATGATGGTTGCCTTTCTTTCGTATGTATTAGGGATGATAAATAAGTTATTATTTTTTTCTTATGGTGGAGAACAAGAATTATACATTGCTTTATTTTCTTTATACTTTGTCAAGACCTACAACTCTATCTATAGTTATTCTTTTTTATATAGATACATATTATCTAAATTATATATTATCATGGTGCTCTTAGTGAGCTTTTGTTGGAGTTACCATACATGTGTGCAATACAAAATAATTTTTAATTTTTATAAAATAGGTACATATGCATCTCTTTTAAATTTCATCATCTTATCACCATGAAAATACTTTAAGCATTGAGGCACAATGAAAGGAACCACACATAGCTACTCAAGACAAGCCCTTTTGAGCAATAGAGAAATTTTGTCAAAATATGGAATTATGGAACAAAACTTCAACTTTCTTAAGCCTTGCTTGTAGAGGCAATATTATGCATCCCAAAGTATTAATGAGTACTCTAATTAGTCATCTTTAAGGAAATGCCAAAATGTGTACATGTACATGTTGTTGTAAATTATGATTATGTGAAAAGTATTATTTAAAAATTAAATTGGTTGGCTAGATTAATAAGAATATTATCATAGGGGTGGCCACATATAATACCTTGAACATACATAGTGGTACATAATTATTATGAGAAGTCTCTTCATAAAATGAAACAACTAGAGGTTTAAGAAGAGAGGGAGCTCTACCATGAGTCATGCCAATAAAATTATCCACATATGAATGGGAAGAAGAACCAATATTTAATTGATCCATAGTATATCTATCCACATGTATGTATGGCATACTACTAGCTAGATGCTTAAAGGGATGTGGTGAAAGTCTGTATTGTTAGATTGAGTGTACAAAGGAAAATGACCTGTATACATCTATAAATTTAACTAGTTAGATCAATTAAATAATTATCTTTGTCATTAGCATGATCAACGTGGATAAAATTATTATCTATCAAATTATATACTTTATATTTGAAAGCCATAAAAAATTGTGTGTGATGACCATTAACTCTTTGATAGTTATAAAATACACTATCATTATCTCTTAGGGAGTATTATATATGGATCTACATTTGGATGAATGGGAGGAAGATTAATCAAATCAAAACTCAATAAAATTTAAAGCATGTTATCTAGAGTTTCACTCAATCTTGAAATTTTCTAGTCGTACAAGGCTTGAAAGAAAGAGAATTGAAAGTCATAGTTAAATGATTGGTATGAGGCTTATTTTATTTATTGTCATAACTCTTTTGAAAAGTATTTCTTTTAAAACTTTCATGAATAATAAGGCTTGGGAGGACCCATGTTTTAAGTCACTAGAAGTAAATGATTTAAGTTATGCATTCTTTACATGAACATGTAGATAAGTGAAAGAAATGTAACTATTAAAATATACATCATCTCAAATAGGAGGTAATAAACCCTAAATAAAGAATCAATTTCCCCATTAATGAGCTAAGGGAAAATAATTTTATTTGGCTTTTTCTGCCTTTGGAAAGCTAAAGCTCTTAACTTTGACAGGGTATCACAAGGGAATGTATGATTAGATGACAAAGGAATAATAGCTAGAGATTCCAAAGGTTTTTGATCCAAGTGGGCTCTCTTTACTTTGGTTATGAAACTAACAATGAAGTAGAATGACTAGTTATGGTGATAGGTTAAATATTGGATTTAGAAAAGGGTTATTAATCAATATTTGAAGTATATTCACAAAATGCTAGTATAAGAGTCAAAAATATAATTGTTCGACTTGGAAGATTTGTAAGTTTCTTGATGAATCCCTAGAATATTGTAATAACTTCACTAATGTCTCCTTCATTCATTATTATAGAGAAGAATATATAGCAATCTTAAAATTGTGTATATCTCAAAATCCATTATGTACCTTTTTCAACTAATTTAATAATATGTGAATATCATTATAAATGCACTTAAATTGGATGATAGGCTACCTTGATCTCCTTGTTGAGATGTTGCCTCTCTAGCCCATTATTGGTTTTTTCTTTTTCCATGTATCAACTCCTAGTTTTAATGTGGCGTGCGATTATTATCAAAAGATATATTATTAGTGGTGTAAGTATTTATGGTGGCAAATGAATCCTTTCTCTATTGTGTTTGATTACACACATCAATTTCCCTTTATGTATCATGGTATTTTATGGTTTTAGCATCCTTTCTATAGCTTGTTCAATTATTTTGTTACTAATGTTTGAATTCTATTTAAGGTTAGGTGGAATTTTCCTACACTTGGTATCAATTTAATGGCTCCAAAATATTACTCTATTGTTGCAAGGGACCCTTTTTTTATGGGGGAAGGTGTTAGATCATCATTTACACACATTTCTAGGTGTCACTCTTGGTCCTTAACAAGTATGGTCTACAGATTGCTTTAAGATAAACAATACAAAAATATATGCATATTCATAAATGGCCTAAAATAGGGAAACATCATATATAAAGATCAAACATACAAAAGAGGGGGAAAACACCAAGTTCCTAGTGAAGAAAATACAAGATGGGAAAACAAATCTATGAATATTATGCCAAAATCATCTCATATCACTATCTCAAATATTTATTACAAGTGTTACATCACCAAAAAGTTCCATTTAGACTTAATAAACTTTTAAAATTCTCTTCACACTCGTTCTTCCTTTCATAACAATGAAAACCCTTTCTTTCCCACTTGGATCCACCATACGAGCATCAAAATGAGATTTGTTAAATAGTCCTTGACCCTTTCAACATCAAAACTAAATCATTTATAGACATCCCCCACCCTTTCATAGTACCTCATATATTAGAAGGATGTATAATGATTTAATTCAAACTTAAACACCCTTTTGTATTCTAATATTTTCTTGGGATAGGACAAGTTCATTAGTTCTACTAATAAATAGTTAATAACTCTATGATATTTTCATTGAGTTCTACCACTATTTACCAATAGTCTTTTTGAATTTATTAGGTTGAATAAGAATTTATCATGGTGTTTCTTATATTATCCCCTATCACAAGTGACAAACTCACCAAACTTAGTTTTTCTACTAGATCTAACATCTAAATTTTGAATCAAAGGAAACAAAGATGTTCCAAACCATCCAAAACACCATCGAATCTAATATAATATCTTCCATGTATCATAAAACTCCATATTTGGCAAAGGAAATTTCTCACTAGTGCAAGTCTTAAGAAGTGATATATAAATAGCCCCATGGTCTAGCTTCCTTTACCAAATATTTAGATTAAACCTTCACCATAATAAGGTTTTGGTTCACAAAATATTAGGGACACATCAAATGTGTGAACTTTCTTCACATCTTTCTTAGCTAGGTTCAAATTATCCTTTTTGGCATATCACCCATACTTCATGGTATCCTTACATGGTATGTCTCATATTATTATCAAGGAAAATAGATCATTTTATAGCTCTTCTTGTTCCTTTTAATTATGAAAACATTCATATTAGGAAAAACTACACATCATCTTCATTTAACAAAGAAGGTTCAAATAGCCTTAACTTGCCAACATTGACTATGGATAAAATATTTATGTATTTAGGCAAGTATAATATCAAAGAAGTATGACCCATATGATTTATGATTTTCAAATAACCATATCTCAAATTCTGTGTCATAATAAAGTGCCTTGGAGCCTCTCTTTTCCTAATTGTACCAAAACTTTGTCAGTAGAATAGGATTTATGTTCTATCCCATGTTGATCATGACAACAAACACATGTTAACGTAAACTTAAGTCTTCTTGAACTTAGAGATGGATATGTATAGCCTTTTTAATAAACATATTATCCTTTTCTACACATGTGTCTAACTTGTATATCCCTTATCTCAATAAATATTAAAATATCTTGATGTCAAGTAGCCAAAGTAAGCCTCAAATGGAGATATAATTATTGATGAGTGAATAATCCTCTTATAAGAGTGTTTTATGTGTACCAAATGTTCATCCCAAATTTTAGGATACCACTAATTTTACCCATGTAACTTAGTTATACCAATATTCTATTCACTACCTCTATTTCTCCATCTATTTTGGGATGCAAATGAAAGGAAATAAAAATAATTTCCTACATTAATCACATAAGAAGAGATATCATAAGTTACTTAATATGTAAACATTCTAGCAACATTCATACATAATAGAATATACTAATAATAAAAGAAAGAAAAACCACACACAAGAGAGAGAGAGAGAGACTAATATACCCTTGGGAAACCATTTTATGAAAAACTAGTCTCCAAAGCATTAAAACCAATATATATCTAGTAAAAAAATAGCTACAATACAATATCAATCTCTAAACCTTAAGAAAGAAATCAAAACTTTTAATCAAGAAGGAAAACAAGACATGAAATTCTTCTATAACAAAAAGCAACCATTATTGTTTTCCCATGAGATCGGTTCAAGAAAAAATGAGATTCATGTGTCTCACTTCACACTCCTCAATATCTCCTCAACAATAAACTCAAGTTTGTAGGCACTTTCACTAATATTCACTCATGATGAGCATGTACAAGATATGAATAACTTCATCCCGATCTTGCAATTTATGAGAAAGAGGGAAAGAAAAACTCATGGAAAACCTACTAGAAGCTTCCTAACCACCTTTCCTATATTATTTAATTACCCAGGCACTATTAATAAATGCACCCATTTGTATCTCTAAGGTCAAAACTCAAGTATACCACCAAGATAAGTGACAATGTGTTCTCTAAGGAACCAATATTTCTCCCTCCAAACCTAGTACCCAAGTTTTTCTTGCAATATGTGACCCAAACATTAAATGTTTTTTTAATATGGAATTCATTTCCCCCAATGTCTTCCACCAACATTGAATGTATTTGTAATGTTACACAAAAATCCTCTAGAAGATCTTGAGCTCTCCCAAAGTGTGGTTCCTCGAATAAACAAGGACCAAAACTTTACAAACTATTAAATATTTATATGAAAGGTGTATAACACTTTATCCCATCATTCTTTGACTTGTTGTATACATTACAAAAGGGGAAAGCATGCAAAGAGATAACCATATAAAAAACATGTTCATTGCAAAGGGAATACATTCCCATAATCATACCACATCATCTAAAATTATCTATGCTTATGAGCTTCAACAAAGCAACTATAACATATAGAAATTATGTATCAACATGCTCCAATTGAACATGAAAATAGGATTCTCTACCATATTTTTAGTGACCATGTCACATTGAATATTTCTTCAACCTAAAATGTAAACACATATATTGAAACCAAATATCCCCCTTTTAGGTCTAAGTAGTTATCATATACTCATATTATATATTTAAAATGTAGTTAAAAGATCTAAAACATTTATCTCACTCATCCAACTACCTGCACCATAAAACAAGGTAAACACATTCACACTAGTATAATTTTTGTTATCCACATCTCCTACCCAATCAAAATCCATGAATTCTTGTAGATTCATTATCATTTTCAATGTGTGCCCTCATTGGTACTAAATTAAACACTTAACATGTTTGTAAGATACCCAAGTACCCTCTTCATTATATTCCAATTCTCTCTATCTATAATGGCATGAATTTGTACCCCTTACAAATTCCCCGTTTATGCACCTCCTACCTTAAACAAATTAAATTTGATGATGTTATTCCATGTCCCTCATTTGCTTCCCATACACCTGGCAATTGTTTTTAGTGTCGATGGAGGATATTTTGTTAGGAATGCTAGTGTGACACATGGACTTCTGCATGACACGCTATTGTCCTGACAAGATTCTTGTCTCTCGAATTCGTAGAGGTGTTACAACTCTCCATTGGCGATGAAGTGTAATGTTTCTGCGTGCTTGGCCAACCTCGAATGGCTCATTTTCCTCCAATCTCATCTTCAAATTGCTATCTCATTCATTCATTCATCTTCTTGGCATTCTACTTGATCATTCTCACTTCTAAAAACTTCATTCATAGATTGAAGTTGCAGTTTGACACTCTATTGGTTTTTCTCTCCTCGTTGTTGTGGCAACGTTGGCACCTACAAGCTTGCAAGCTCACTCCTTCTCCCATTTTCCTTGAGTTCACATGGTTGAAGGTGATATTGTTTTATATTCCATTCACTTAGCATCATTGTGTCATTTTTGTAGCATATTGTTGTTTAGCATAGTGCATAGTACCTTCATTTCAATTCTTTCTTTATCATACTTCTCTATCATTATTATATTCGCTCTCTATGGAGGTGGAAACACCAAAGCAGGGGACTAATTGCGGTAGTCCTCTATACACAGCCCCAACATTTTTTCATCACTATGTGTGTATGCACTTCATTCATGTGGAGCTTGTGGGATGCTGGACTAACCATAAGTTGGATTTCTACTACCCTTGCTCGTCATTTGGTTCATAATTAATCTATCTTTCAAGCTAAAGTATTCTCTTGTTATCCGACTATCTAATTGCTTTCTATTTTTGTTATTGTATTAAATTATATTTTTCAAGTTGTTAGTAGGATTTTGTAGTTTTTAGACTATACTTTACACTTGTTTTACATATGGACACCAATTCCCAACTAAGATGTTAGTGCATTGCATTTTCATCTGTTCCCCGCACTAGAGTCCTTTGACAATGAGCTACCTAAGTTTCATTTTGGACTCTAGGAATCTACTCACCTGACTTCCTGAACCTCTCAGGTTGGAAGAAGGAAAGAGGCACTTTAGTTGTCCTTCCTTTTCAACCCTTTAAACATCAAACCTATCTTCAAAAATTCCTTAGTATGAGGTAGATCAAGGCAGTTAATTGTTCTAGACCCTCCCGTCACCTAGGGTCCAAAGCAATCGGTCCCCCTCCTCTATATTTTGGTGAACCTGATGTGAACCTTGTATTATCTATTTCTTTGAGTTGAAGTTCTTTCTCTCGTGTCTATGTAGGTTGTGGGCTTGTATATTGTGACACTTTATGAGCTTCACAACTCAATCTAAAACTTATGAGCACATAGTTAGAAGAAGTGTGCAACAATTAGAGATGGACTTCTCAAGGGTCACTACGACTCTCACTTCCCAAGAGATGGTATTAGTGATAAAGACAATTTTCTTTGATGAAACCACTCATACCCCTACTCCTCCTATCTCTCCTATGACCCCACCTTTGAACGATGATGACGCTCTCATTATTTCTACAAAGCATATCATTACTCTAGATAGGAGGCTGTTAGATCTCACAAATCACTTAGGGAAAGATGAAAACATGGCTAGGGCCACTAGAGTTGTTAATGAGATCAGATATACGCTAGATAGGATTAGACAGGCATAGAGTTTCTCCATGGCCTTACTAATTTAACAGAAGCATACATCCCTTCATACAACCCTAGGTCAAGTATTACCCAAGGTCATGAGCTCGATGCTTATGAAAGAAAAATCGACATCTCAATGCCTATGACATCAGTGTGCATGGTTGAAACGGGCCCTTTCGTCAACATCTTCACTCCTGCTCTACCTCTTATTATCAAATTGAGAAGATTACCTCTAAGATTTAATGTTATTCCTCCTACAGGTAGCACTGTCCTTAGCAGTGGGATTCCCAATGGAATGGGGGCTAGTGGTTTTGGTATGTCTAGCGGCTCCAATGATGGTCATGGTGGTGGCTTCGGCAATGGCTATAATGGTAGCTCCAGTGGCAACTACAACAGTGGTTTTGGTGGTGGTTCTAGTGGTGGTTCCACTAACCCTATTTCTTCATATGATCCTATTTTGAATGCCCTAGTACAAAATATGGGTCAAATGCAAAACCAATTGGTGAGTTTATCTCGAGCCTCTTCCAAGCCTATCTTTCAACCTTTCTTCTAGTGTAGTCCTTTTTCGGTGATGATTTTGAACACTCGCATCCTTCGAGGGATGAAAATTCCTAAATTTGAGAAATATTGTGGTAAAGGAGACCCTCAAACACACGTGTCATTGTTCAACATGATGTGTAAAAACTTCTTTCATCATGATGCCTTGATGGCCAAATTATTTCCTCAATCTCTCAAGGGCATAGCACTAGAGTGATATTGTTCCTTTCTCGACAACTCCATATTCTCATTCGATCAACTTGTTAATTAGTTACTTTGACAGTTTCAAGCTAACATTGGGCTGAAGACGACCTTCTCAGATCTCGTTCAGTGTAAACAAGGAGAGCATAAGAAGATTGCTGATTTTATTGTTCGATATCAAGCACTCTTTTCACAAATCTCTTACCCACTACCCGACATAGATGTACAGAAGGTGTTCATAGGCAACCCATAGAGACCCTGGTAAGAGAAGTTTGCCTTAATGAAGTATCCTTCTTTCACGCATTTGTGTATGGCATTGTGGGAGTATTAGTAGATGGTTGTTCAATTTGAGGGATCTTCCTCACACTCTTGTCTAGAAGGAAAATCTATTTTATCAATCTCAAGAAAAGGAAAATCTATTGCGTATGTAGTCATTGTGTCTAATGACAAAGGCCTCAAGTGCAATAAATAGTTCACGAAGTTGTCTAAATCGTATTCTTCTATTTTGAAGAAACTATTAAAGGATAAAGTTATAACATTGGAAGATCATCATCCTCTTAGAGAACCTTACCCCAATTGGTATGATGGAAATGTGTTCTGCCAATACCATCGTGTCCATGGGCATGATACAAAACATTGTATGCACCTATGCAATGAGATATAGGATCACATTGACAATGGTACCATTTGTCTTGATGATAAAAAGTAGAGTGTGAACAAGTCAATGGCTAAGGTGAACAATGAATTGTAGATTTATATGGACTATTTTTGTCTCACTCTACAAATTCAATTATTGATCCTTCTAGTGCCTCTCTCAAGGCCTCAATGTACATAAATGTAGCTTCATTTTATCAAATTCCTCCCCCTCATCCTGTGACTGGTTCACCAAATATAACTTTTACATCATAGGATTTTCCCATGAATAACAAAGCTTCTCCTCTATAAATTTTGACTTGCGTCAATGGAAACATTATGACAGGAGTCCTTGTGGATCCCGCAAGTTGTGTGAACATTATTATGGAGGAGACTCTTATACTCAATTCATTACAAAGGGAGGAATATGAAAAGACAAAGACCACTATACGTACCCATGATGGCCTCTCTCTTGCTCCTTATGATTCTTTAACTCTTTTTGTCCTAGTGGGACTTGGGGCTTTGAATGTTTCCTTTGACGTCATTTTGGAATTTGACTTGTTCAAATTGAAGTTAGGCATCTTGTGGCTAGTTAATGTGAATGGAGTCACTTCCATTATTCATAAATGTCTAAAATTCTCTCATGAAGGTGCAGTACATGTCGTGCACAACACTGGATATCATTCATTAGTATCGTGTAGGTATATTCACTAGATCATTTTTGACCCTCCTCAGTCGGTCTGCTTCCTCCAAGAATGGACCTACTTTATCAAAACTATGTCAAATATAAGATGAGGGGCAAGGCACAACTGAAAATGACTTATCATGTAGCATAGTGGTAGGTTGCTTCTTCCTCTCAAAAAGGGAAGGGGAGGCATGCTCAAGCTCTGGAGCCTTCTTCTTCTTCCTCTACATTTCCACCTACTTCTACCTCCCATCCTATTGTGACGCCTTCAATTTCCACTCCTATGCATCTCTTGGGGAGTCCAATGATGCCCGCTTGGAAAAAGGCCAAGTGTTAGGTGTTCAACCTTCTTATTTGCCCACGGTGCCTCGACATGTTATGTATGGTAAGGGCAAGGGTTCCCCTGGAGTATCCTTTGCGTCTCGACCTTTTTTGCCTCCTACTACTCCTACCCCTAGGGTAGCGAATGGGAAGAGGCATGACGTTGAGGTGCTTGAGTTTGCTTCTCCACTAGTTGTGGTGTTCGTTCCTACATCTCTTCTTCATGTTTCTGTCTAGGAGAATCTCCCTCTACCGACAACGGTTGTGATGGATACTTTGATGAAAAAACTAGAGCCTCTTGTTCCTCCTCAAGCTACAACCTCTAGGTCTTAGAGCTGAAGAAACTGCCTTGCGCATGAGTGTAAGCACCAAAGGAAGGCTCTGGCCACTAAGTAGGCTACTTTTCAAGAGGAAGGGGAGCCAACAACTCTTGTTTTGGTTTCTTCTCTTATATCCTCCTCTTTCACCCCTTATGCTTCAGTTCCTATCACCTCGATCTTGCTTTTGGCTCCCCCTGCGAGCATGGATAACCCTCACCCTAAAAGGGTACAAGTGTTCATTGCTCCTTCAGTTGAGCCTCCTCTCCCGATGTCCCTTTTAGACATCCCACCTTTTCCCAAGCCCGTGGATATGCTGAATACCTCGGTGGTGTCCATTGCGATTTTCTCCTCTTCTTCCTCGCCTTCTACCTCATCTATGTGGATCTCGCATCCTTTGATGAAGTGCAAGATGGAGGATGACCCTACTTATAATGCGGGTCATAAGAAGGGATCGCCTTCTTCAAAAGTTGTTTTTGTGTTGGTTTGTGTCATCCTAGTGATGAAGGTAGCCCCAACATCCCCGAAGTTTGTCATTACCCCTAAGTCTTTCGGTAAGGTTGGCAGTGGATCTTGGGAACCTCCTTCATCACCACTTAGTTGACACATGGTACTCTTGTCAAGTGCATGTTCAACTTAGTGGACAATGTCCCAGTTTTGTCTATATTTTTTGCAAAATCAATGATGTTTACCTCATAGGAGTTGAGCAAAGAAGACCTCGAGGGACCCTCTTCCTTGGCTCTTGTTGAGGGAGAGTTAGAGGGTGTTTGCCTTGCTATCCTACCCTTGCAAGATCATCTGACTTCCCCTTATAATGATCTAGATTGGGAGAATGATGACCTCTTGGTTGATGAGGACTAGGAAGGAACCTTTTCTTTATCTATAGATTAGATTTTTATGCGCGTTGTGTTTCCCTTGTGCTTGTTTTATATGTTCATGGAGGAACCTTGTCACCCTTGTAGGTGCTTGAATACATAAGTGTTTTGTGTTGTAAAATTATTATATTTGTCACATCATTCCTCCTCTATTGTGCCTTGATTTTCAATAATTGGGGATCATGCAAAGTGTTGGGGGCATTTAGGCCTCCCTTCCATGTTGACCCAATTTTTTTATTTTTTTTTGTTTTTATGTAACTTTCTTCACATGGTCTGATATAGTAGGGGGTTGATGACAGTTCATATATATTATATTTATCTATCCATATCTATGAGCAATTCTAACCTTGAAATATCAAATCCCCCTATCTCTTGATGTCTTTGTTTTGCTTATGTTGTCTTTTTATCTTTCTCTCTTCTTTGCTTGCTTTGTGATGTTGTGGTGCCTATGTGTTGTCCCTTGCGTGTGCGACAAAATTTCCACGTTTACACCTTATCTTGTACTGCAGACCACAACATCACTTTCTTCTCTTTCCTTAGGGTGTCACATGCCTTTGTGTTCAACACGTACCATCCTAGGGGGCTATCATACTACTTCAATTTTGAAAAGGTGTATATTCAATGGCCAAAAAATCCCTCGTTGAAAATCCTTTATTTTTCAAAAATTGCATTCTTCAACAAGGACCCCTAGTGGAACTTTTCTTTCATCACAGATTCATAAAGAAAGAATCTAAAAAAAATTCCTTTGAGAAGGGAGTACTTTTTCTGATGAAGAATTTTGAAAACCTACCCTTGCAAGGGAGTATTCTTCCTTTCAAATTCATTGATGAAAGAGGTCTTTTGAAAGGATTCCTTGATGCTAGAATTGTTTGCAAAAAATTATGATCACCTTTTAAACAGAGTGTCCCTTGAGTGGACCCCTTTTCTTTTGAAGGGTTCTCGAGGGATCCCTTTGAAAGCTTCTCCTTCAATTGTTGACTATTCGTGTGACTATTTGTTTGCCTACATGGATTTTTTCTATCTAACATGTTTTGTCTGCAGATTAACATGTTGCTTTTTAGGACCTACGAAGCTGCTTTTTCAATCAATCTTGGAGGATCGATGACCTCGAGCTTGCCTTGTAGGACTAAGCACCTCTAAGGGTCTATCAGACTTTGTGGAGCATTTCCCCACATCCGCCTCCTTAGGATTGAGCACCTGGGGAATCTCCTGTGTAGGACCAAGTACCTGCAAATCCTTTTTTTCGCCTCCTTAGATCCAAGGGTGGTGCAGGAGCACCTTAAGGTCTTTTGGAAGATCTTAGTGATTTTTGGCTTGTAGGTGGTTCTAGCCAACCACCAAGGGAATAAGGACTAAGTTATAAAGTCCCAAGTGTGTTTTTGATGTGTGTGTTATGGAAAAATTAGGGTTGGTTTTAGAGCTTTGAGGTTTGGAAAAGTCTTAGTGTAGAGATTAGGAAAACTAGACAATGTTGTTCCTAAGAATTTGGCCTAAAAGTTCAAAAAAGGCTTTAATGGTGTTCTAAGCCCGACCTAAGGGTCTCTAGCACATGGGAGAAATGTATATATGGGTCATCTAAACCCTAATACCTAGGTTAGAAGCCCAATTCTCACTTAATTGAGACTTGGGAGAGCATGTGATTGAATTCACCAACTTTTGAGTGAATATTTGTGTTTGAGCCTTCATCCAATCAACATGGATTGGAAGGTCTTGTCCGATGGTTTGAGGCTTTCCCATCAGGTCACCTCTATTTTACTGTGTGAGGCATTATATTAGCCATTTAGTTCAATTGTTTTCTGCTTTGCAAGTTTTGGAGTTTTGGCCTTATAGTCACAGCCAGCTTTTGAAATCATGATCCCCTAATTGAATTCCAATGGAAAGGCTACCATGGCTACTTTGAATCAAGTATGGACTTTTTACAAGAAAATGTGTGTGGAGTCTTGGTTTGTAAGGGAAGAGTTGGATTATCAAACACTAGCGAAAAGTGCAAGTGCATTCAAGTATAGTGGCTTGGAGAACCAAATAAAGAAGAAAGATAATAAAATGGATTGGTTTGTGCCAATAAAGAGCATGAGGAGTGTGGGAACATGTATTCCAGACGTGTGTGTGCAAGAAGGAGAGTCGAGTGAGCCGCCGGTCCCCGCCTAAGGTCGTCCGGCAAACCCCACCAGCACGTACCCTGCGCACTGCAAAACCACACCGGCAAACATTGTCCCAGTACACGCAGCTTAACATCCAGCGCCTGAGCTTTAAATACGGCCGCCTATGCCGGAACGTTCCAGGAGCCCGCGCCCCAGGAAACCATGCCCGTTATCCACCTGTCTGACCTGAGCCAAAACCGGCAATACACCACCTACCCATGCAAGGACACTTGGGTCAATGTGGAGCTCAAGGAATCCCAGTGGTGGAATGGGAGTGTTGGTGAAGATTTTGAAATTGGTGGAGAGACCTATAAGGCGTTAGGGGTTTAGGAGGAATCCCTGAGTAGGGTAGAGTGTAATACCCTAAGAAGACCAAAGAATAGGTCTTGGGAAGAGAAAGAGTGCTCTTGAGGTATAGGGTTCCCCATCAAATTGGTATCAGAGCCAATGAAGGCTTGTGAATTGAAACTAGCAAATGTCAGAGAGAAGTGAATCCATAGGAGAGAATACCATGGTGACTAATGTAGAGCTAGATAGAGACTTGACAGAGTAGAAAGAGAAGAATAGGTGTCTTGAAGAGGCTATGGAAGAGATGAAGCAAAAATTGGAAGAAGTTGCTAAAACGACAAGTAAGATGAAAGTGCAGTTGTCAGAGGACAAAGACAAGGGTAAATACCAAGTGGAGGAGGAAATAGAACTAGAACCTAACCCTCCATTAGTAGAGGAAACCTTCCTCAAAGCATTGAAGGCATTGAGTGGCAAGGCACTTGAAGGTGTCCCAGTGTTCACAGGGAGAATGGATGCAGAGTTGGTTATGGAATGGATAGAGGGAATGGAGAATCACTTTGAATGTGATGGAATTACAGAAGCACAAAAGGTGAAGATAGCCAAATCAAGGTTAAGAGGACAAGAATTAACTTGGTGGAAGTTTCTACAAGAAGAAAGAGAGAAGGAAGGCAAGAAACCCATAGGAAGTTGGAAGACAATGGTGGCTAAAGTGAAGGAGAACTATCTACCTAAGGACTATGACATTCAATTGCACAAGAAGAGGCAAAATCTCAGACAAAGAGACCTAGATGTAGCTGCATATATAGAGGAGTTCCAAAAACTAAGCCTTAGATCTAGAGTGCAAGAAGCCGAAAGCATCAAGGTGGCTAGGTATTTAAATGGTCTTAGATGGAGCATCCAAGAGGAGTTGAGTCTTTTCACACTTACTACCCTCCATAGCTGCTATCAAATGGCTATTAAGGTGGAAGAGAAACTGAAAAAGAAACAAGATTCCAATACTAGGGGTAAAGGAAGAGGTAGAGACCCTAGAGGTGGACATAGAGGAGGTTTTGGTGGAAGAAGCCAAGAGAACAAAGGGCAAGGTGATTCCAAAGGTGGAGAGCAGTCCCATGAGAGAAATAGTAGAGGGGGTTACAAAGGTAGAAGCTCAAACAATGGAGGAAGAGGCAGATCAGGAGGCTTTGGGAGAAGCTCTCATTTTGCTTCCATGAAATGCTACAATTGTGGACAGTTGGGTCATCCAGCTTATAGGTGTCCTGACAAGACAATATCTTCACAAAGTGAGAGGAAGATCAACTATGTTCAAGAAGAGGACTGCTCCAAACAATCAAAGGTGAGCCTAAATTTAGAGAAAGGTGAGAATCTCATGTTAAGGAGAATTTTGATCAAAGCACCTACCAAGGAAGAACACAAACAAAGGAGAGCTCTTTTTAGAGTCAAGTGCAAGATACTAGGAAAGGTTTGCAAGGTCATCATTGATTCAGGGTCTACTGATAATGTCATCTCAGAGGAGGCAGTACAAAAGTTGAAACTCACCAAGAAACCCCATGTGTGCCCTTACAAGGTTACTTGGTTGAACAAGGGGCAGAATGTACTAGTCAATGAACAAGTGTGGGTTGAGTTTACTATAGGAAAGTATCATGATAGGATACTATGTGATGTGCTACCAATGGATGCATGCCATCTGCTGCTTGGCAGACCATGGCAATATGACAGGGAGGCAGTGCATCATGGCAAGGAGAATAAGTATTCATTCAAGAAGGATGGAGTGACTTACAAAATATAGTCTTTGTTAGAAGAAAATACAGTGGAAAAGGCAGAAACCAGTGTCCTTTTGTTGAGTGGAAAGGAATTTCTAAAAGACATCAAGGAGGAAGAAGGAGTTGTCTATGCAATCATGTTGAAGCCAAAGGAAGAGGAGTTACCTAATCATCTACCTATGACAACAGAAGTGAAGTGACTATTGGATCAGTTCAAGGACATTATTTGTGAAGGTACACCAGCTACACTACCACCTAAGAGAGCAATCAGTCATCAAATAGACTTTATACCAGGAGCAACACTACCTAACAAGGCTACATACAAGATGACACCAGAGCAGAACAAAGAGATAGCAAGGCAAGTTCAAGAACTTTTGGACCAAGGGCTGATCAGAAAGAGCATAAGTCCATGTGTTGTTCCAGTTGTGTTGGCACCTAAGAAGGGAGATAAGTGGAGGATGTGTACTGATTCTAGGGCCATAAATAGGATAACCATTAGATATAGGTTTCCTATTCCTAGGATAGAAGATCTAATGGACTGTATAGGGGGTGCTAAGTTCTATTCCAAAATGATTTGAAAAGTGGCTATTATCATATTAGGATGAAGGAGGGAGATGAATGGAAGTCAACATTCAAAACCACAGAAGGGTTATATGAATAGTTAGTGATGCCATTTGGGCTTACAAATGCACCTAGCACTTTTATGAGGGTGATGAATGAGGTCTTGAAGGAATGCATAGGAGTCTTTGTGGTTATCTACCTATATGATATCCTCATCTTTAGCAAAACAAAAGAAGACCATATGAAACACCTAGAACTTGTGTTGAAGAAACTTCAAGAGGAGAAGCTCACCATCAATCTTGAGAAGAGTGAGTTCATGAAGCAAGAGTTAGTCTACCTAGGATTTGTGGTATCTCAAGGGAACTTGAAGATGGATAAAAGCAAGGTTGAATCCATTCTTAGTTGGCCTACTCCAAAGACAGGGACAAAAGTTAGGAGTTTCCATGGATTGGCACAATTCTATAGGAAGTTTGTGAGAAGGTTTAGTGAAATTTGTGCACCGGTTCTTGACACCATTAAAGGAGGACTGAAAACAAAGTTTGTGTGGACCAAAGAAGCCAATGAAGGATTTGAAAGGTTGAAGAGGGAGATAGCTACCCAACCTATCTTAGTTTTACCAAGTTTTGACAAGCCATTCATAGTGGAATGTGATGCAAGTAACATAGCAGTTGGAGATGTTCTAAGCCAAGAAGGTAGGCCAGTGGCATTCTTTAGCGAAAGGTTGAACGAAGCAAAGTCTAGGTACTCATCCTATGACTTAGAGCTATATGCTTTGGTGCAGGCTCTTAAGAAGTGGAGGCACTACCTATTGCCAAAGGAATTTATGGTATACACTGACAATCAGGCCTTAAGCTACATAAATACTTAAGAGAAGCTCAGTTTGAGGCACATCAAGTGGATGGATTTTTTGCAGTCATACACCTTTACCATCAAGCATAAGAAGGGGGTTAACAACAAGGTTGTTGATGCTCTTAGTAGGAGGTTGCTTACTGTCCAAGAGATATAGTTACAAAGCACAGGGGTTGAAGGATTCAAAGATCTATATGAAGGAGATTCTAATTTCTCAGAAATATACAAGGTATGTACTAATTTTGAGAACCATTTTCACAGTGAATATGTTGATTACACCTTGCAAAATGGCTTATTGTTTAGGGGGAAGCAATTGTGTGTTCCTAGAGGTTCTATGAGGGAGAATATGATCCAAGAAAAGCATAATGGCAGTTTGAGTGGTCACTTTGGTTTGAACAAGACACTAGACTTAGTGGAGAGGTTCTATTGGTGGCCTAAGATGCAAAGAGATGTAAGAAGATATGTTGAACAATGTGGAGTATGTCAAAATGCAAAGGGAACATCAAGCAATGCAGGTCTTTACCAGCCATTACCCATTCCAAATAGACCATGGGAATGCATAAGCATGGACTTCATAGTAGGTCTACCTAGGACACCAACTGGTTTGGACAATGTGTTTGTTGTAGTGGATAGATTCAACAAGATGAGCCATTTCATACCATGCAAGACAACACATGATGCAAGTCAGATTGCACACCTATTCTTCAAGGAAGTAGTGAGGATACATGGGTTGCCAAGGAGCATAGTTGCAGATAGAGATGTGAAGTTTATGGGGCATTTTTGGAAAACTCTTTGGAAGAGGCTAGGAACCAACTTGTCTCATAGCTCTGCATATCATCCACAAACAGATGGATAGATAGAGGTGATCAATAGGGTACTTGGGAACTTGTTGAGATGCTTAACTAAGGAGTATGGACAAGGATGGGAGCAAGTGATTCCACAAGCATAATTTGCTTACAATGATAGCACAAATAGGACTACGGGTAAGAGTCCATTTGAGATAGTCTATGGTTTACATCCAAGGGGTGTACTTGAGCTTAGAGATCTAAAAGGATATGAAGGGATAAGTGGACATCCTGATGATTTTGCTAAGTCAATGAGAGAGGTTCATGAGCAGGTCAAGAAGACATTGATAGAGGCTAATCAAAAGTTGAAGGCTAAGAGAGATGAAGGGAGAAGAGAATTACAATTTGAGATAGGTGATTTGGTGATGGTATACTTGAACAAGGAAAGGTTACAGAAAGGCATACCAAGCAAGCTACAGATGAAGAGGATAGGGCCATGTAAAGTGTTGGCTAAGTATGGATCAAATGCTTACAAGGTGGAGTTACCCAAGGAGATGGCTATTTCTCCTATCTTCAATGTGAAAGACTTGGTGAAGTATAAAGGACCAGAAATGGATGAAGAATAGTACAATGATGAGATAAACAAGGATGTGGAAGCACTCAAGGTACCTGATTAGATCAAACCACAAGTGGACAGGATTTTAGACTCAAGGGAGAAGAAGACTAGGCACAAGACATACAAGGAGCACCTAGTGAAGTGGAAACATCAACCAGAGTCAGAGGCTACTTGGTTAGCAGAAGGTGACTTTAAGAAGCATGGAATTAGTGAGGAGCTCTTGAAACCACAGGTTCCTTAACTTATTTGTTGCAGGGGGAGAATGGTGCAGGAGCACCTTAAGGTCTTTTGGAAGATCTTAGTGATTTTTGGCTTGTAGGTGGTTCTAGCCAACCACCAAGGGAATAAGGACTATGTTATAAAGTCCCAAGTGTGTTTTTGATGTGTGTGTTATGGAAAACTTAGGTTGGTTTAGAGCTTTGAGGTTTGGAAAAGTCTTAGTGTAGAGATTAGGAAAAACTAGACAATGTTGTCTTAGGAATTTGGCCTAAAAGTTAAAAAAAGGCATTAATGGTGTTCTAAGCCTGACCTAAGGGTCCTAGCACGTGGGAGAAAGGTATATAAGGTCATCCAAACCCTAATACCTGGGTTGGAAGTTCATTTTCACGAATTGAGACTTGGAGAGCATATTGTGTGATTGGAATTCAACAACTTTTGAGTGAATATTTGTGTTTGAGCCTTCATCCAATCAATGATGGATTGAAAGGTCTTTTCTGATGGTTTGAAGCTTTCCATTGTGTCACTTATTTACTATGTGAGGCATTATATTAGCCATTTAGTTCAATTGTTTTCTGTTTTGCAAGTTTTTGGAGTTTTGGCCTTATAGCTGGTTTAGGCCAGTTTTTGGAAATCATGATCCCCACTTGAATTCCCATGGAAAGGCTACCATGGCCACTTGGAATCAAGTAGGGGACTATTTTTATAGTGTAAATAGTGTGTGTGGAGTCTTGGTTTGCAGGGGAAGAGTTGAATTCATCAAACACTAGGCGAGTGCAAGTGCATTCTGGCTAGTGGCTTGGAGAGGATAGCAGTAAAGAAAGCTGATAAATGGATTGGTTTGTGCCAATAAAGAGCATGAGAGTGTGGGAACATGTAGTCCAAACATGTGTGTGCAAGGAGGAGATTTGAGGTCATTGAAGCCCTCAAAGTTGGAAAAAGGAGCCAAAACCCTCGAAACCCTTGAAATTAGGGGTATGAGGACAATCCTATGTATAAACACTTGCAGAACCTTACACTTGGTAAATCTTGAAGCCTAGGGTACTACTAGGAGGAATATCTAAAAATATTTGGGGGTTGTTAAGGCCGTTTTTGAGAAAAGCCAAGAAACCGGGTTCTAGGAGGCCTAAAAGGGGCAAAAAGGCTACAAGGCCTAGAAACTAGAAATTCTTGAAAGCGAAGGGAAAAAGGTGAAAGTATCCAATGAAATGGACCAGTGAGGAGTAAAAATACCTAAAGAAAAATAAGACCACCTTACCCTAGCCCTGGAGTGGTTAGGACACACTTGGGTCAGTGTGGAGCTCAAGGAAGCCTAGTGGTGGAATGGGAGTGTTGGTGAAGATTTTGAAATTGGTGGAGAGACCTATAAGGCGTTAGGGGTTTAGGAGAAATCCCTAAGTAGGGTAGAGTGGAATACCCTAAGAATACCAAAGAATAGGTCTTGGGAAGAGCAAGAGTGCTCTTGAGGTATAGGGCTCCCACCTGCTGGCCCAAGAACACATTTTGTTCAACTCTCCTCAAGATCGAGTACTTGTGGATCCATCTCCTCTTCTTGTGCTTTCGGTGTGTTAGATTACAGTTTGCTTCCTCGATAGTTCAGGTATACATTTCTCAACTTTCACTCTACTTTACCATACATTCATTGACACTTATGCTCAGTAAAGTGGGGACAAAATGTAATGGTGTGAATTTTCACCCAATGCAAATTCCCCATTTATGCACCTCCTACCTTAGAAAAATTAAATCTGATGATGTTATTTCATGTCCCTCATTCACTTCCCATCCACTTAGCAGTTGTTTTTAGTGTCGATGGAGGATATTTTGTTGGGGATGCTAGTGCAAAGCATTGCCTACTTGACATGATTCTTTCCTTTGGAATCCATAGAGGCATTACAACTCTCCATTGGAAATGAAATGTAATATTTATGTGCCCTTGACTGACCTTGAACGACTCCTTTTCCTCCAATATCATCTTCAAATTGCTATCTCATTCATTCAACTCATCATCTTGGCATTCTACTTGATCATTCTCACTTCTAAACACTTCATTCATAGCATTCTCACCACCTTTGAAGCTACAAGTCTACTAGTTTTACTCTCCTCATTGTTTCTGTAACGTTGGCATCTACAAGCTTGAGCTCACTCCTCCCATTTTCCTTGAGTGCACGTGGTTGAAGGTGATATTGTTCTATCTTTCATTCACTTAGCATCATTATGTTGTTTTTTGTAGCATATTATTGTTTAGCATAGTGCATAGTACCTTCATTTCAATACTTTATATATCATACTTCTTTATCATTGCTATACTAGTTGTCTGTGGAGGTGGAAACACCAAAGCGGGGGGCTGATTGCGACAGTCCTCTATACATAGTCTCAATTTTTTTTGTCACTAGGTGTGAAGGCACTTCATTTGTGTAGAGCTTGTGGAGGTTGGAATGACCATAAGTTGGATTTCTACTACCCTTTCTCATCATTTCATTCATAATCAATCTATCTTTCAAGTTAAAGTATTTTTCTTGTTATCCAACTATCTAGTTGCTTTCTATTTTTGTTATTGTATTAAATTGTATTTGTCAAGTTTTTAGTAGGTTTTTGTAGTTTTTATAATGTAATTTACACTTGTTGTCCATACAAACACCAACCCCCAACTGAGACACCAATGCATTATGCTATCATTTGTTCCCTGCGCTAGAGTCCTTTGACAATGAGTTGCCTAAGTTATAGTCTAGACTCTAAGAATCTACTCACCTAACTTCTTGAACCTCTTGGGTTGGAAGAAGGAAAGAGGCACTTCGGTTGTCCTTCCTTTTAAACCCTTTAAACATCAAACCTATCTTCAACAATTCCTTAGCATGAGGTAGACCAGGACATCTAGTTGTTCTAGACCCTTCTGTGACTCAGGGTCTTAAGCAGTCGGTCCCCCTCCTCTACACTATCCAAAATTGATGCACATAACTACTCAAGAATCACACTACTTGGGAAATATAGTATATTAGTAATTGCACTCACATAAAAAATAGATTTAATGTCCTCTACCTTATTTGGCATGAAATAAAATTATAGAATAGTTCCATCTCACAATACCCATAAAGTGTTATGGTTATGTAACATATATCTCCTCCTTAAAACACCCTTACATATAAGTTGTCTCCATATTTATCTATTCAACTCTAAGTTCAAACACAATAACAACATCTCAAAGAATCTACAAGATGCAATATTCTTAATAGAATAGAAGATCTCACTAATATCAATTCCAACATTTATGAAATAATCCCTTAGCCACCAATTAAGCTTTGTACTCCACCAATACATCCTCATAAATAGCTTTGTGGTAATAGACCCATAGAAGATAAAGCAAAAAAAATTGCATATAAAAAACTAGGTGGAATACACCCATTAGGTTTCATTGTTTGTTGAGTGGATCTCCTAGGGGTGGTGTGTGAGATTGTTCCTCTTCTTGTTATATTGCAAATCACTCTAACTCATTGAAAAATGGCGGTGTATGATATTTCCTCTTCTTTTCATGCTCTAAATCACTTTAACTCATTGAATAGTCTCATCATCATGTACATACTAAACTCACATCTACCCCCAACTGTAAGCTCCTTGGTCTTTTTTCTAAAACATATCAATAAACTCATCATATTCCAACACTTTATCTCCAAAAACTAAGAGATATCTAGTCTCACCTTGATTTGTATAGTAGAAATAGGTATACTCTAATTATATCATGCAAAACTAAATTCCAATTATAGTGCTATAGTATCCAAAAGCTCTCTAAAGTAAAATGATCATTATACTCAACACGAATATTATTGCCAAATCACAATCAACATTCCCATTATATACTTTATGAAATCCTATATGGCATTATGATTTACTATTCTTAATATAATATCATATTTCTACAAATTTAATATTTTCTCAAAAGAAAGTATATCATATCAAGATCCATTCATTTGATTGAGAATTCACCATGACAAAAAGAACATATCCTTGATATGACAAGATCGTCTATCAATAAATGACAAGCACACATCACTTTCAAAAATCCCACTAAGAGTGTTCTAGAGCTACCCATGACATCAAGATAAACAACTCGAAGGTAAATTCACAAACACAACTATGTCATGTCAAATATCCACTTATGTATGACATATTTCATGAAGTCATTGTCACCATCTTCAATCTATATGATAATATATGTCATAAACAACTATATTCTTGCACAAGCTCCCATTGAATAGTGATTCGTAGCCTATTATGACATCATATCCATGTCCTCAAAACCAAAATACAGCCCTTCTTCTTGCAAGGCCTTCAAAAATACCTTCCCAACCATCCATCTCACTACATCTAAGCCACTTAACTTTCCAATGCTTAATTATGACCAATGGCCAAAAAAATAATTCTACAACTACATGAAATCCACACAACCTATAGCAGATAGTTGAGATTCTCAAAACAGACTAACAGCTCACTACCACCATTATCATAATAGATATCCCTATTAAACATGTAGGTACATAAAACATGGCACTAGCAACCTTGTATCACACGTGTGGCCTATAAAAAGGGTGATAGAAGTATGGCCATAAACTAAAAACTAAATCCAAAGTAAACAAAATACCTTATAGATCTCAAAAAAATGTGTAGCTCAAATCCACCAAAATATGTAGACCCAAAAAATATCCAAATTAAAACCTCTATTGGAAACAATAGAGCTAAAGCATCATGTAAATTCTTCCCATGGAATGAAAATAAAATCCAAAAATTCTTTTAAAAAAATATATAACACCAAGACAACCACAATTCAAGAACTAGAAATTAACAAACAAGCCTCTAACCATGCTTAAAAGAATTCATGCATATATGAAATTGTCAAGATTCAAACAACCCTCAAGAATTATGATCTAAAAATAATCTTCTACAAATTTATAAAAATAATATATCTTAAATGGGAAACATACAAAACCAAACATGCTAGAAGCATACATACAAATTTTCCAATGTCTCCATTTAGAAAACCCTTTTAAATTACAACTTGAGAAATAATCTTCCACAAATTTATAGAAAATGATAGATTTTAAAAAAAACCTAGAAATACAATTTTGTCAAAAGTGTACATACAATATTTTTGGTATTAACATAGTGTGATGGTTAATTTATGTCGTTTTTATTCTTTTCATCAAGGTTCAAACCCCGTCGAGGTGTTATTGTTGAGCTTTTAATTTGGGGATGAGGTCCCTTGTTTGTGACCTCAATGGTTAGTAGCTTCAAGTGAAAATAGTTCACCCCTTTTACAAAAAGTGTACATGTAGATTTGAATCCATTAACACATCCAAAACACCTAAAAATTTCAAGGTAGAAGAGATTCACATTCTAAATAATAAAATATCATTAATTTACATGTAAATTCAAAACAATATGAGTCTACAACTTGTAAGTGAGTTCATCTAAACATACCAAGGTGTGTCTATGAGATCTACGTCACCACTTTACCAACTTCATAACCTTCATTAAGTAATATATCTATGATATTTATGTCAAATTCACTATATGACCAACACCTCCAATAATCTCATCCATCAAGTGCATGTAGGGAAAATAACCAATGGGTTGTCTAGGATTTTTGGGTCAAAGTCATTGCATTATCAAGTTCTCAACCTCTGGATGACAAATTTTATAGGGGGCTATATAGGATCTCTTATTCACCAAATTCCCAATTCCATAACCTTCATATGACCAATGATTTATCCCACATCCCCAAACAAGAGCTCAATTCTAAAAAATCTAGTAACATGATGTATAACTCATTTGTCATGATCAAGAAAATTCTACATCTTGAGCATAAAATTTTCAAAATTTACTCCATTAAGACTCTCCACCTCCATTCTATAAGTGGTCACTAGAATTATCCCTATAAAAATATCAACTCTAACCAATTCCAACTTAATAAGGATTGATGGGGCGGAGGGCCTAGCTCAATTAGCTAAAGAATCTTGTTGCAAGCAAGAAGTCATGAGGTCTAGTCTTCCCTCTATCCTCGTGGTACCAGAGGACGTGTTGCGCCAACATCACTGGTCACGTGAAAATAGTTTACCAGGCACACTGCAGTTTATAGGGGGCAACCCAATTCTTGTAGTCTAAAAAAGAAAACTTAATAGGGATCAAGATACCCATGAACCTAACAAGCTATCCAAGCTCTAATACCAAGTAAATGGAAATAAAAATAATTTCCTATGTTAATTCAATAAGACTATATTTCACAAGTTATTTATCTATACAACTTCCAACATCATTTTGACATAACAAGAATAAAAGAAAGAAAAAACATTCGAGACAAAAATTGATACACCTTGGCACAACCCTTCCCAAAAAAATTTCTTTGAAAAAATTGAAACAAATGTATTTATAGAAATAAAATAGTTACAATGTAAAATAATCTTTAATACTCAACATTGAGACTAATACTCTCAACCAATGAGGAAACTATGCTTGAGAGATGACCTTCTATAACAGTGAACAACGATTATTGCTTTACCCATGAGATAGATCTGAGAATATATGAGAGCCACATATTCCATTCTCCTTAAGATATCTTAAATAATCTCATCAATCATGCTTACACCAATCTTCACTCATAATGAGCATGCAAAATATATGAATAATTACATCCCAAGCCTTCTATTATAAGCAAGAGAGAAGCAAGCAATCTACAAGCTCCTAACCATATTTTCTACCATTATTTAATAACCCAAACAACAATAAATAATACACCCATTTACATTTCTAACATTTGCAGTCAAGTATTGCACCAAGATGAGTGACAACACATTATTTAAGGAACCAATGTTGCTCTCTCCAAACCTAGTGTCAAAGTTTTGATTATAACTATTAGAAATGAAGGCGAACAACTATAAAATAGAAATTTGTTTTCAATTGTAAATTATATTTTATCCAATACATTAATAAATGGAGAATGCAAGAAAATAAATTAGCAATTCAAAGAAATAGGAAATAGAATAATTAAACACATAACATAGAGTTTACTTTGAGAAACCCTTGTTGGAAATAGGATGCCATTCAATTGCAATCCTAAACATTATTTATTTCATGTGTCTCTTAAGTCCTTGGAAAGTGTTCTCAAACACTAGGATTAGAGAGAGATTAATTTTGGATGAAATAATCATGTTAATTGACATTTGTAATTAATTCTAAATAATAGGAGCATGTGAGGGCGCTCCAAGATGAGTTCCTAAATAATAGGAGCACATGGGTACCCACATGGAAGGTGACACTCACTGGAGTTCAGCTAGCTATTATGAGTAAAAGATAGCACTTTTGGAATGCATAAAGATCCTAGGAGTTGTGGATTGATGCTTACATACGAAGTTTATTTAGCTGGCTTAGTTCAATTCAATTCAAAAATAAGTTTAGTTTAGT
>VDFB02016651.1:0-35620 GCA_007258455.2 Sequoia sempervirens | reverse complement strand
AAAATGCAAAAAATTGGAGAGGAGTCGAAATCAGTTTTAATAACAAATGCCAATTATGGTTTTTTTCAACTAAAAGTGCAAAGAGAGTATGGTGATGGAGCTAAGTTGTATGAGAATGTTAAGGATAACAGGTGTGTTTCCAGATCATCAGTTTAGTCTTCTTTCAAAAATAGAATATCAAGCAAAGAATTACTGGTTATTTGAGTCGAACTCATAAGACTAAATGCAAATGAGTATACAGAATTTTCACCATTTTCAATCTCCATGTGGGTATTCCTATTTCAAATAAAAATAGTTGTTTTGTCAACCCACCCAAATACATTTGTACTGGTAAATTTTCATTTTTAGGTTCGAAGCTTCAAAATGCAGAGGTAGGTTGAGCATAAGAGGAAGAGAGATACAATTTTCTTATGAGTTATACAAATACCCATGTTTCAGGAGTACAAAATAGAGCTAGTCTCAACTATCTATGATACCCACATGAGGGTTTGTTTTCAAAACACAGAAAAATGCAATAATGAAGATAACCCATATGGGTTTTTACATAAGAAAGCAGTAGAGTTACAAATGCAATTTCTGTGATAAATCGAGCTTCTGAGGAAAAGAAAATACAATTTTCTTTAGAGATTTCAAGTACCCACATTCGGTTTTGGTTTTAAAATACAAAATTCAATTACAGCTGGATAAACCTACCTAAATGAGATAAAAGAAATGCGAAATGAAAGTTTCCGAGTTGGTCAAGCATCAAGAAAGAAAAAGATAGTTTTATTCAAATTTCCACAGATACCCCACAAGCTGGTTTATCTTAGAAAGACATAATGATCAATTTTTCTCACTTAGGTTGAACTCCAAAATCTATAAGCAAAGCTTTCTATGAATCACATCCTGCATGACCAACATGGCCAAATTCATGAGTAAAGAAGAAATTCTTTTAAGCCTCGAGAAAAAACATTTAGCAAAGGAGATTACCATCCATATCTGGAAAAGTACCAGAATAGCCGTAGGTTTCTGGAGAAGCCCAAACAAGGGTCCGGTGCTCTATACAGCTGTGTTCTCTATGTTGGGAATGTAGCATAGAAATAATAGATATGAGCACAAAAAAGTAAGAAAAGGAGATATTAGAGTGTGTAAAGCCACGACCTTAAGGCCATAATGAACAAAAGTGAGAAGTCGTGGAGCTGTGAGTAAATGGCTTACCCCTGCACAGTAGAAGAAGCAAAAAACACAGGGTGAGCTCTCTCATAGAGCCTTCAATGGACCTCGAGCTCGTAGAAGAATGACCCAGCAAACAAAAGTCACAGAAAGTGCAAAGAAAGGTCAGAAATAAGTATGGCAAGGTCGCGGCCTTAAACTCTTTTGCTTTTCCAGAATGAAGAAAAGGAAGCTTCAATACAAAGTGAAAGAATTTTGATACTATTGGCACTCTCAAATTTTGCAAATTTGAGATGCCCTTATCAAATTTTTGCCTCTGCACTTTCTGAAGTGCACTTGATGAACTTGCCTGAATGGCCTACTTTGAGGGGTCATAATTTGATGCCCGTTGATTTTCAAGAAAAATCCCTTTGCCGACACATTCATGTGTCCTATGTGAACCTTCATGTCATTTTTTAGCTTCTCACGATGAGTTTTGATTAGGTTTCAAAAAGTGAAGCTGGAGGGTTTTGTCACTGTTCAGTTGTTTGCGAACGTTCAGTTCTGCAAAGTTGCCTCCTATCTGAGCTTGGATTTTGCAACCATTTGATCGTCAAGAGAGAATGATTGTTTCTCTATATTCTCCATACCAAAATGAGCTCGCATGCCAATTTTTAGAGCTTCACGACTTGATTTGCTATTTTTAGTAGATCAAAACCAAATGGAATTTCTTCAGTTTTGCACTGAAACCTTTCTGAGAGGTCAACTTTGACCGTCAATATCTTTTGATGGGTGATGTTTCAGCCTAATCTCTTCTGTACACGTGCTCAATGTACCAAAGTGTTCTACCGTCTCCAGTGGCAGCTCGCCAGGAGTTGATTTGATATTTTTGCAACGAGGTGATTTCATCAGTTTCAATTGGTTCAAAATAGTTGTTTATTGCTGAAAGTTTGAGTAAGCAACTTTGACAGCGAATAAATTTCTCCTCATGATTGATTTATCTAATCCATCTTTTGCATTGTATTCTCGAGAGGAATGTCTACAAGTCTGCAAGTTTTTACAGCTTCAGGAGGTCGTTTGCCCAATTTTCAAGAGCAATTCTAGAGCTTATTTGGCCAGTTTTTCCTGTTTCCCCAAAGTGCCTAAAAGCAGTGTTGATGAGAACCCACTTCAAATTTCCATTCCAGAAGCACTCAGAGGCTGTGTCTGATTAATTCAGGGGTAAAGTTGTTTGAAAATGATTTTTTTTTTAGTCAGGCCACATAGGCCCGACATGCTTTGCCTAGTTATAAGTGTTGCATTGCAGCCTATCTGAGGACACTTTGGTTATGAAAGTTACAGGGTAAAACATATGAGATATTACAATTGATATTGTTCTCCTTTCATATTTTATTGACACTGTTCGTAAAAGAGGTGACGAGGGCTTTTGGTGAAGCAAATATTGGGAAACCATTTCAAGATGAAGCAATGAGAATAGGAATTGGTAATGTCCCACTTGGGAGGAATTAATTTTGGCTTTCATTCTTTAAAGAACCTGTGTTGTGGTCTTGAATAATGAATTGGAGTTTAAAGCCAAATAATTCCTTGATGAATGAAGATGGGTAAGCCATTAGATAAATTCTTTCAATGATTTTGATCTTTGGACTATAAAAGGTGTTTGAAATAGAACATAACCATAATCCAAGAGGGATATGATAAAAAATCCTAGGAAATTTCAAGCAAATCCAAAGAAGGAATGCATCCACCTAAACACAGAGGATAGGGAAAATTCTGTTTGAACTCAATGCCGACACAGGACACTGGATAAAATGCTTCTTTCAATGAGGTCTCATGGGAATATTATGGTCGATGCTTGTGCTCAAATGGAGTTGATAATTCTTTAAGAATTTCAAGCAAATATAGGAGGCACCATATCTACCACGCACAACATTATGGATCAGTTGAAAAGACTATGGACTAGAGATGACCACGCTTAGAGGAGATTAGTGGAAGCAAGTTGCACCAAGGAGACATAACGCACCAAATACAAAATGAATATGTTGAAGAGGGGGTCAGAAACTCTCTAGCATAAGTAAGGGCGTGGCTTACTAAAGAAATGTAGAGGAACTATGAATGGAGCAATGCATTAAGATTAGAAGGAGAATGCGCCAGCAACAAACGGGTATCCAAATGATTCTATTGAAATGATTTTAGAAACTCTTCAAGGAAATGCAAGGTACACGCATCAATAAAGAGGCTCGATGGAGAGGAAAGTAAAGAAACTACGTGGCGCGCAACAAGAGAAGGAGTGGCAGAATGTTTATAAAATGTATTTATTGAAAACGCCTCAAAGAAACTCTCAAGTAAATGTGTATGGCAGAGGAAATGAATCTAAAAGAGGGCATCGCTGTTGGATTAAAGAGAGGGCGCTGGAGGATAAAGGATGTGCTTTCTTCCAAATTGAGCAGAGCAACAAACAAACAATATGGATTTGTGGATAAGGTTTTGAAAATTGCAAGCAGGATTAGGTTCCAGCCCAGCCATTAGTCATCAAAGAAAAATGTATGGAGAATACGCTTGTTGCATACGCACCATTTAGTTTGTTGAAAACCCATAGAAACTATGAGAGCGCGGTAGAACATATATGTGATTTCATGAAAAGACACAAGCTATGCATGCACATAATGAATCTGGTGTGAATAGGGTTTTAGAAACTTGTAAGCAAATGCAAATACATTGCACAGGGTGCCGCCATGGATGGGAAAATGAACAGAGCATAGTGAACGCACGCCAAAGGGAAATGGAAACCACCAGATTGGAGGACAGCCAGTGCCATTTAAGTTGCAGAGAATGGCTCTCGCTGCCATGAACAAGCGAAAACTTGCAAAATTCAAGCATTACCCGACAAGGAATTTAGGGCAACAAGTGAAAGATGCAAGGTTGAGATCTACGGTGAAAAAAGAGAGATCAAAATGTAGCGTGATCTCCACCGTTGCCCGCCATATCGCGATTCCAACATGCTCACTCTTTATTCATCGTGAGATGGCGAGATGATGACACATGGCTGGCAGGCCCCATAAATTTTAAAAGCACGAGAGATTCATTAAAAGGCTTTCATTTGTTTTTCTTAAAGAGAGGAAAAACATTTCCAGAATATGCCTGATAAAATAAATGGGACCAAATTATTTTTAATGCCTTTGCAATAAAAAGGGGTGGGCCCTCTTTTCACGTGGGGTGAAACATTTAAGATTAAATGTTTCCCAGAATGCAAGGTAAAAGGAGTGGGCCCGAGTAATATTTTAAATGGAAAAACATTTAAATTGTGAAGTATGGACACAGGTAAATATGTGTGAAGGCCTCCATGAATTTTCTAGAGGTGAAATAATATAGCACGGGTAAATGTTTAAATTTTCCCAGATTATAAAGTGAATCTAATAATATTCACTTTGTGATTACATCTCATATGTTGGGAAATATTTTGAATATTGTTGGGTGAAACACAGAAACACGGGTAAAATGTGTTACTCAAAATTTTAAAGCTCCTTTTAGAAAAGCAATTTTTTAAAATGCAAAATACAGAATGAAAGAGCCCAATGGAAGGTAAATAAATATGAGGGTAATATTAAAGTTATAAAACTTTAATAACAAAAGAAATTTAATCTACAAAAAATAAAGGAAAATGAATTTTCATGGACAACAAGGCAGAAGTATTTTCCAGCAGCTGGGAAAATTGAGAATTTCTCCACATGGGTGAATTTTCTGCTGCAGGACAACTAATGGCAAAGGGAAAATAATGAGGCAAATTCTGTTACAGAGAGATGAGAGAGGTTTTGAGTAGCTTATTGATCGATGGTGGATGGAGTTTCTAGATGGCATCAACGGATCAAACTGATCTTAGGGCTACTTTTGTTTCTCTTTTATTCTTTTCTTCTCTCATTTTGTAAAAGAAAAAAGAGGAGGCTGGGATTCCAATTTTTGAAAGCTCTGCAAGTCAGGTAGAAGCTCTAGGTAGAACTGTATAGCTGGGAGAAATATAATTGAGTCATTAAATTTGAAAGTGTCTATTATGAATTGTGTTCTCATGTTTATACTTAGCTGATAATTGTCTCCATTTCTGAGATGTATTACTCTTTTTGATTCAATAATAAGATTATTCATGTCTTTTCATGCACATTTACTGCATTAGAGTGATATATGTTGTTGCCTTCTATTCTGAGAATAATGTAATTTCTTTAATGAAGCACAAGGTGCATTTATTATTGCCTTTTATTCATAGGATAGTGTAATTGCTTCAACATATGTGACAAGAATACTATGTTTCAGATGGATTTGTAAGAAGGGTTATTAGATAAAACTTCAGTGATCTGGTTGTCATAATGTGATAACATTTGTAAGGATCTTCATAAAATTTTCAACACTGTAGGATGAATGCTAGTTATATGACTCCATAGCCCATTTTCTGGCACTGGTCTTGAGTATTATACTTCTGTTGCTTTCAGCTTGGTCCTCAATTTTCAAAATTCAAAACCATTTTAAATCCTTGTGTGTTATAGTGTTGTGGTTATCTCATGCTCCAAGTAGCTGATATTACTGATGAACAACCAATTCTATTTAGTATTATCCTATTATGTTGAGTCATTAAATGAGATTATCTGTTGAGCAATATTTTGTTATGTATGTGTTTCAATTTGTTGATATTGCTAAAGGGATCACCCTTCCGGGTCTTGCAGAGCCTAAAGTGTAGGAGGTTATTTTAAAGTTCCTGCCGGGGCTGGTCCGTGTCCTTCTGCTGTCTCTTGATTGGAATCGGCAATTCCATAGGTAGATTAGGGAGACAACCTCACGGCATAAAATAACCAATGACACTCAAGCAAAGCCACTCCACTAAAACAACTATTTGAAGAAGCATGATGGAGTTTCCAAAGGCACACGAGTTCGAAGTTTGATTACTGTTCTATTCTAAGATTATAGCTTCTTTCTTTCAAACTCACGGGTGCAAAATGAAATGATTTTTAGGGTTTGGCATTCTTTTCTCATGCCCTAATTCAAGCGACATCATCATCATCTAGAGTCTTCGGTCAAAGCACATGTTGAATTTCGAATGGAGGTTGAAATGTATAATCCTTGCATTATAATTTATCAAAGTCTGAATGTTGCTATTTGAAGGGGGGCCAAAGCTCTTAAGTTGGTCGATATGTTAAGTCTTTCAAGACTTATTTAATGTGCTTAGGTTAGGTTAGGTCTTAATACTTTTCCTTTTGCCTTAGTTAATTTGAAGGGCTTGAATATAGATTATCAATTAAGGGTAAATGGTGAATACTATTTGACCTAGGATCTTTTTGTTCAAGGTCACTCACCTTAGGTTTTTATTTTCTAATTTTACAGAAATCAAATGAGAGTTGTTTATTAGAGAAGATAATGTGTTTTATTTTTATGATTTGGTGAGAAAATCAGAATATTAAATGAGATAAGGAGCTTTTCTTTTGAAAAATGTTTAATCTTTGGCGCAAAATTGACAATTGTGCACCGCATCCTCAGAAGCGTAATCCGCAAGCTTACATCCCATAAACGCTTATGATTTCTTGCTATTATTAGCATATTTTTATTAACTTTTCTTCTTGGTCGGATTTGAGACCTATCTTGGAGAGATAAGGTGTTTTTTGAGCTTTTAAAGCAAATCCAGCCTATTTTAGAGGCTTGACAATGTGATCATAAAAGCAATATGCTTTTTTATGCTTTTAGGTAGTTTTTGAGATAGTTTGAAGGCCTTTTCCTTGAGCTTTTTTTCTGAGCTCAGATTAGGGTTTCTTGAGAGTTATGTTTTGAAAGACTTAGTCTTTTTCTCTCCTTCTCAGTTCAGATCAAAATTCCTGCTCAGACACAATTTTGGAGTTTGTGAACACATTTTTGTACTCAGTTTCAGATTATGGCATTCTCCTTCAGTTGAATAAAGACAACATTCCTACTTCTCATTTTTGTGTCCTCTTGCAGTTTCAGTTTGATTTTATCTTGTGATTTTGTTTACAGTAGTCCCTAGTTTTGTTCCCAACCTGTAATTTTAATGCAAAGTTCAGAAAGTATTGTGCTTGCATGTTGTGCTTTCAAGTCAAGTCTTCATGCAAATTATTTATGTACCAATTGTTCATGAGAATTTGTAAAATGATCTTCAAAGTTGTTTAGAGGAGTAGATCATAATCATCATTAAATCATTACTCAAGTTTTGAAGCACATTAGGACTCGCATTATCAGATTCATCATTTATCCCTTTCCTTTGAAGTACTCCTGTCAGGGACTTATCATTCTGAGAACCAGCTCATCTTGGAGATTCCTTCTTCATTTAGGATCGCCTACATCTCAAGAAGTGGTTTCCGTTTCAGTAGATTGTCGAATATTGTATTTCTCCAAGTGGTGCAAATCTATTGACAAATCGTGGATCAAAGACTTGTTCTAAAAAATTTGCTTATGTGAATACCATACTTGTTGGATAATGATAACCATCATCATTTTCAAGGTGCTATTAAATTATATTTAGTCTCCACACAACGAGCCAACCAATATTTTGTTTCCTCTTCATTCCCCTTAGGTGCAACAACAACATACACATGTCCTACAAACAAAATTTAATTTAATAACTTGTGCATATCTATATAAGTAATTTAGTATTACAAAATAACTTAATAAAGTGAAATAAAATGAATTAAATTACCTTCTTGTATGAGGTATGAAACACGGTCATAGTCTTCAGATGCAAACACTTGATCATTTTCTTCAATAGTTCTTTCATATTGATTGTGTGCTTGTGCAGGTGTCAATGATCTTTGCTCCCACTGTTCAACCCATTCTATATTTTCACATGCTTCCCAATCTCCTGAGATACAAAAATGACAAAAACATGCAAGCTCCCTTGTCTAGATAGTCCATGTGCTTGTTGTCGAACTCCTAAATGAATGCCATTTAGTAGATCCACTGATTGTCTCACGGTCAACTCTAGGTACAATGTTTTCTTCTTCAACCAACCAAAAGAATCAATAAATTGTAGAGTACTCACTCGAACTAGGTGCAGATAATCTTGTATTACACCGATCCACAATCCCATATGCATCTTTAAATTTTACTACATCCTCAAATTTTAATTGTTCTCTAGCAAGAATTCTTTTGACACACACACTAGCTCCATCATGTTCTCCTTTAGCATGCCCAGCTTAAAAAAAACTCCATATATGTTGTACATTAAGTTCCTTGTGAACCCTACTTAACCAATAGAACATTCGAGCATTCTTGAACTTCCATGTACAATTATTTGACCATATGAGGTGTTATGTCATCTGGATTCCTCTTTCTCTTAAATTTCTATAAAATATATTGAAAAAATATTGAACAAACTCTAACGAGTGTAATTGGTTGTCACTCAGATAAAAATTATACTCCCTCAATTTTTTTTATCATCCTCAATGTTGTCATCTGCATGTCTATAAACAATATGGATAAACATAGCTACTTGTATTGAATTATAATATTGTGATTGAATTTCCTCTTGCGAAGCTAGAGTATATTTTTTTGCAAAATCAACCATTGAAAGTATAGTACCAATTGGAAATGTGTTTCTACATGCGTGAAATTGGCCATCAATCCATCGAGCATGTTGAGAGTGCATGACATATTTTGGTACAATCTTATTATTAAATTCACTCATCAATGCATGCACACTAACTTTTTTTGTAACTAAATCACAATGCTTTCCCATTTTTCCATCTTTTAAAGAATAGTGAACATTCTTAAATCGCTTAACATCTACTAATTGTTGTCCAAAATCATTATCAACACTTTCATGCATACAAATTCTTAAGAATGAAAGATTTCCACAACTAATGCATTGTCCAAAAATACAAGAACTTAAATAAAACAATTTACCATTAGATCTTTCACAAAGCAAACCTGATATAAGCTCCCTTATTGCTTTAGGTGGCATATTAATAACACAATCTTGTATAATCATGTTGTAGGAGTTTATGTGAACTCCTCAAATGCCCCAGAATCACCTGCAAGACAAAATAACTTCCACAAGAGAGAAATGACAGAAATATCATGCTATCATTAAGATGCAAGAATGAAAAATTGAATATGAGATGATTACAAATGTACATAATGCCTTGAATATATAGGCATGAGTGAAAACCTAAAATGTGTAAGATGTTGCCAAGTGTTAAAATCACACTACATGTGACAACATGTGAACCCTATCTAGGAAATGATAAAAAGATAGAGATAAGTTCTAGAAGGACAACTCATCTTCTAGAAGGAATATTATCTCCTACAAACAAGGAAAGGGGAATTACCCCATTATTAAATGATTTATCTAATAATGCAACCTAGGACTTAAAATATTACCTAAGTAAACTTATGCAAAGTGTAATTAAATAATTAATTACACCAACACCCCCCCATAAGTGCAACTTAGGGAGAAGCAAATTATTATGCAAAGATGAGTCCCAACAACAAGGTCTGATTAGGTACTCATTTACAAATGCAATGAAAGAGAAAGAGGAGAAAACCCAATGGGAAAAACCCCCCCTCAATGAAATGACCTGTTGCAAAGAAGCACTGGAAGAACTCTGATGGAGTAACACTGGAATCCTTAATTTGGCAAGAAAGGAAAGATACCACTGCAAAGTGCTTGAAACTAGCTTTTCGTCAATATCTTGTTTGCAAAAATCCGACACCATGGCCAAAAGTTATGAATTTTTCAAAAAATGTTGAATTTAGCCTGCAGGAATGGGTTTTCTAGCAAAAAAAGTTTACTTCTGATTTGATTTCTTCAACTAGGAGAAAAATGAGGTGTGCTACTTTTTGTATAGCTATATTCTTCAGATTCGTGCAAAATGTCAAAAATCTAAAAGATACCTAGTTCAAATTTCGACCCTGGCTACAAAACCTAGAAATCATTTTTCCTACAACTGAGTGGAAGTTGGATTTCTGAAGTGAAAAAAATGAAAAATGACTTTAATAAAAAGGTTGTTTGCATCCAACAAAAATTTCATGCCAAGATTGATCCCTCATATCTGGGAAGAAGTCTTTAGCATTGAAGCGATGATACCATGTAGGAGTTTAGGTGAACTCAAACACCCCAGAATCACCTGCAAGACAAAATAACTTCCACAAGAGAGAAATGGCAGAAATATCATGCTATCATTAAGATGCAAGAATGCCAAATTGAATATGAGATGATTACAAATTTACAAAATGCCTTTGAATATATAGGCATGAGTGAAAACCTAAAATGCGTAAGATGTTACCAAGTGTTAAAATCACACTACATGTGACAACATGTGAACCCTATCTAGGAAATGATAAAAAGATAGAGATAAGTTATAGAAGGACAACTTATCTTCTAGAAGGAATCTTATCTCCTACAAACAAGGGGGAATTACCCCATTATTAAATGATTTATCTAATAATGCAACCTAGGACTTAAAATATTACCTAAGTAAACTTATGCAAAGTGTAATTAAATAATTAATTACACCAACACATGTTAGTATGCAAGGTACAACGTATATATAAAAAAAAAATCATAAAAATAATGAAATTGAACATTCCTTTTACAACAACAAGATATTTGTTGCTTATTAATTTTTACATACCAGGGTTTACATTTTTCAAAAGACCTTTGACTTATTTTAATATTACCAGGTAACACTAAATCACCACAAAATTTTCTATAAAATTTAGTTTGTGTTGTGTCTAATAGGTGTTTTGGGTGAGGATCGTGAACTTTGGACCCCACCCTTAATTTTAAAACATCTCTAGCATTAGATGAAACCCTGTTATTATCATGCCAATATTTTTTGATCAAAGATTTAATTTCAACATTCAATTTCATATCAAACCTTAGGAGTCAACCACTGAAACTCCAACATTGGTTGATAGGATCATTTTCTATACTTTCTCTTCTTTTTGCCGCTCTTAGCAATGCTTTAGGATGTATTTTAAAAACTTCACTAATATTGCTTACCATTCTTTTATTCAAAGTTGCTTTATTAACTATAGTAGTTGTTATAGCTCTTCTTGCTGCATTTTTAACTTTAGATCAACTATTTTCCCCAATAGATTGAATGACACTAGCAACAGTAGACATAACATGTTTTAATGATTGATCTTTTCTTTTTGGTTTAACAAAAAAGCCTAACCTTTTCATTATTTTCCTCATTTTTTGCATTCTCATCAATTGCATCATTATTTGACATTGAAATGCAATTTTTTTATGATAAAAGATTTTTTTGTATATTCTATTCGCATGTGTTCATATTTGCCTCCAAGAAATTTGACCAGTAAGATTATGGAAAACATCACTTCCAATTTAAAAAAAAAGTATTTTCATTAAATTCAACATCACATTCTAGATTTTCATTTTCAACTTAAAAACGATTTACATTTTCATTTTCAACAAAAGGATCATTCTCATTTTCATTTTCAACAAAAAGATTTTTTATTTTCATTTTCAACAAAAGATTTTTCATTCTCATTTTCATTTTCAACAAAAAAAATTTGTTTTTCATTTTGAAAAAATTCTATAAAAGTTTCATCTCTCTAAATATTATCAATTTTAACATTGTTAAGTCCAACATCTTGTAAAACTTCTACATACAAATTTACCATTTCACTAACATGTGGATTTGAAGATGTACCTGGATTTGTGCATATTGAAACATTCTCTATAGCATTGAAAGAGGAATTTGAAGACATAGTAGGACTTGCTTGTATAATCATATTCTTTTCCAAATTGACTTCTTGCAAATTAGCTTCGTCTACAACCATGGTCTCCTCAATGTTTTTATCTTCAATAGTTGTGGAATTGGATGCTCCATCATCATTCATTGATTTAATTCTCATTCTTCTTTCTCTTTGTCTTTGTTTCTCCTTCTCTCTCTTTGCTTCAATTTCTTTAGGAGTCAATGTCTTCTTATCTTTCCTCTTATTACGAGCTTGTGAACCCATGATTATAAAATTCTCAAGCACAAATGAATGTCAATAGTGAATTTATTCAAAAAATTCAATCCAAATTGCAAGTTGAAGACCTATAAGGACAAAATTCTTCCTCTTGTGTTCCTCAAAACAAGTAGAAAACTAGCACAATTCCACTTAAAAAATTGTTTTCTTCATGCCTCCTTTCAAAACTTCAATCCATATTGCAAGTTGAAGACCTTTTGTTCCTCCAAACGAGTACAACACTAACACAATTCCACTTCAAAAACAGTTTACATGTTGCCTCCTTTGAAAAAATCAATCCAAAATGCAAGTTCACCACCTGTAAAGACAAAATTTGATGAAAAATAGCCCAATATGTTACAGTCGACAGTACATGTGAAGTTGCAGACTTCACAGTAAACTTTGCCAATAAATTTTTTAAAAATGGTTAAAAACAAATGGGATCCTATTTTTTAATTGGGATCTTGTTCCCCAATATTAAATGTGGGGATTGTTGACAAAGGAACATGATCCCATTTATAAAATAGGATCTCGTTTCCCTGTCAATGGTCACCGTATTTAATATTAAGAAACAGGATCCCGTTTCTAAAAAAAGAAAATTTCATTTGCTTTGTGGTCAGGTTTTTGGCTTGTATTCTGGTTCGGGAAAAGCATTGGGAATCTGAACCTAGGCCTTCAACCTGGTTTGACCTGCAAGTTGAAGGTCCTAACAATGTCAGTGAAAAATACCGAGTTTGGACATATGGTTGACAACTTTTTTTGTAGAATATTTCGATGAAATTAAAACCCGTTATAGATGAGACAGTGCAAATTCCAAATACATATTTTTTAATAATTGGATTATTTGTTCTATTTTTCAATTAATTTTTGATGAAACTGGTCCATAAACTATAATAGATAAGGGGTAAAAACTTTATTGAAACTCAGTAAACAACATTACAAAGGAATCAAGAGACCAAGGTCCCCAAGAAAAACCAAGCCACAAAATAGAAAAAAACAATCAACACCATCAACCATCACCATTCCCCTCCCTATCCTCAGCAAGAATTCTCTCAAGATCAAGATGAAGCATCGGAGGAACCAAATCCCACTCCTCAATTCTCCATCCCTCAGCATGCTCTGAAGCCTCAGCATGCTCTGACGCCCATTTCGCCAAGCAATCAGTAGCCCTATTCCACTCCCTTGGAATATGAACGAAAGTCACCATCTCCATTAAAGAACTAACCCACAAAATCTGTTGCACCACCCCAACCAACTGCCAACTAACATCATCCACTTTCTGCTTAATAAGAAGATTGATCAAAACCTGGGAAGCAGATTCACAAACAACCCTTCTCCATCCCAAATCATGAGCTCTCTCAAAAGCACAAAGAATTGCCAACCCTTCCATAAGGTTGATGGTATGAACTCCATCATAGATCGAAAAGAGGAAAACCACCAAACCCAAAGAGTCCCTAGCAATCCCCCCAATACCAGTTGGCCCTGGGTTGCCTCTGGAGGAACCATCAGTAGTGATCTTTAGAACCCCAGTCGGGGGAAGCTACCAATATCCAGACCTGTGAACTCTCTGCTTCGTATGCCTACCACGCTTTACACATGTTGAGGCCAAGGACAGCCCCTGAATCCCCAATCTCTCCACCACTTCTGCATCCCTTTTCTCCAAAGGGAATTCCAACTCACACTTAGCTTCCACCATCTCCTGAACCATGCCCAAAGTTCTTTGCCAAATTTGTTGCACCAACTTCTTCTCTCCATGAAATATCCACCAGTTTCGTTCCAACCAAATCTGCCACAATATGAAGATAGGTCCCACTGACCACACCTCTTGCAAAAAGGGGGCCATAGAAGGAGGCCTACCCAGCCTCTGCCAAAACTCAATCAAGGAGGAAGCATGAACACAGGGACTATTCCAAACCCCCCACTAGAAGTGCCAAAGCTGGAGGGAGAAAGGGAAACAAAAAAAAAGATGAGTAGAGTCCTCCTTGTTAGCCCCACACAAAACATAGACAGAATGACCCTGGAAGCCACACTTACGAATATTATCCTAGGTCAAACACTTATTCCAAGCCAACATCCAAACAAAACAATTACATTTTGGCCAGGAAGACTTGTTCCAGATCTTCTTCCACCACTGAATTTCATCCCCATCCACTCTGTGGGACAATAACTCCCGATATCCAGAAGCAACAGTATAATCCCCTTTAGGATTGGGAGACCAGGAAAGCACATAATCATGTTGGAGAGAGCTACAACGCCTACTGGAAAGGATACTGTGTAGCTCAACACATTCTTCTGGCAAACCAACATCAGGCCATTCATCAGGAGACTTCCATCTGGCCACCTCCAACTGACCACAAGAGGATAATGACTTAAAATCGCTCACCCGTGTCCAACCAACCTCAAAAAATCTCTGATAGAGGTTCAACAAGTGAGGAAACTGAGAAATGATGGGGGGAGATCCATCCCAAGAATCAGACCAGAACTGAACCTTGGTCCCCTTTTTATAAATCCAAAATAAACCATCCTTAATGAGCGCAACCCCTTTCTTAAGAGTGCTCCATATCACCGAGCCCTTCCCAAGAAGGGGGTATCAAGGTATTTCAAGCTGAGGGATCCCTAGAAAATACTTTTGAGAAAGGATCATGGCCCAACTCTTATCATGCTCATTACACCACTTCCAATACAATTTCACAGCTAGAGCCACACCAATCAAAGCCATCTGCCGCAAACCCAAGCCACCATATTGCTTCAGGCTGCAAACAACCTCCCATCTAACCAAACTCCATTTGGAAGACTCCAAGCAACCAACCCATAAAAATTGTCATGTCATTGAATCTAAATCCTTAACAAAACCCAAAGGGGCAACCTGTAGCATGCATCGGTAAATGGGAAAATCTTGCACCACAGACTTGATAAGCTGAACATGACCAGCAAAGGATAACCACCGGTGAGTCCAGTGATTAACCTTCGCCCTAAATTTATCTAAAATACTCTGCCATGACTCCCAAGGAAATCTGCTCGCCGAGATAGGGATACCAAGATAGGTCAAAGGAAGAGTCCCGATCTGAAACCTCAAAGTTTGAGCAATCCTCTGCTGAATGGGGCATAGAGTGTTGAAGAAGAAAATATAAGACTTATCCTCATTGATCTGTTGACCTGAGGAAACCAAGTAAACATCCAACACCCTACGTAAATTAGATGCCTCCCGCATTGTAGCCATACCCATCAAAGTAGTATCATCCACAAACTGTAGATGAGACTACGGAGGTAAATTACCTCCCCACTACCAACCCTAAATGCTACCCACCTCCACGTTCCTTCTAATCAATCGCCCCAAACCTTCAGCGAGGAGAATAAACAAGTACAAAGAGAGAGGGTCCCCCTGGCGAAGTCCCCTAGAAGTGTCAAATAGCTCAGAATGATTCCCATTAATAAGCACAGAGAAAGAGACTGACGTAACACAACTCAACCCATTGAATCCACTCCTCTGAAAACCCAAAAGCACCAAGAACCTGCCACAAGAAGGACCATCGAACTCTGTCATAGGCCTTTGCCATATACAATTTGATAAACATTGCCTTTTCCTTGGAATTAGCCATAGAATGAATGACTTTGATTGCAATAACGATCCCATCCAGATGCTGTCTACCTACGAAAAAACCAATCTGTTCTTCGGAAATCAACTCCTCAAGACCCTTTTTCAACCTGTCAGCAATTACCTTGAGATGATTTTATAAATGACATTGCAAAGAGAAATGGGCCGAAATTGGCTTAACCGATCCGCTCCCTCACACTTGGGAATAAGAGCAAGGAAAGTAGAATTTAATGCCCTTAGCATCTGCTTGTTCCTTTGAGATTCTTGCACAACCTCCAGGAGATCAAATTTGATTATATCCCAAAATTCTTGGAAAAACTCGATCGGGAAGCCATCAGGACCTGGCGCCTTCCCCTTCTGCATCTGGAAAACAATTCCTTCAAGCTCTTCTAGCGTGATATCATTCATAAGTTGTTGGTTCAACTCCCTAGACACAAGATGAGGAATACAAGAAAGGACTTGAGCCTCCTTAGGAGACCCCCCTTGTGAGTCCTCCCTAAAGAGAGAAGCAAAATATTGTCTCACCTCATTAGAAATTTCAGGGAAGGAAGAAAGATGTTCTCCCCTATCATTCACAAGACCAGAGATAGAATTCCCATGTCTCATTGCTTTCACCGAATTGAAGAAAAAAGAAGTATTTTTATCCCCTTCTTGCAGCCACTCTATCTAAGCCTTCTGTTTCCAATACATTTCCTCCCTCAGCTCCCATTCCTCCAGAGTTCTCATAGCTTGCGCTTCGACCTGAAGAAGCTCAGGCATCAGCCCAACCTCCCTTAACCTCCTTGTGATACTATCCAGCTCTTCCTGAGCCAATGCCTTTGCATGGAAGACATTCCCAAAACTCTGAGAGTTCCAGTGCTTAAGCTGATACTTAACATATTGAAGAAGCTTGGAAAAAATATACATTGTCAACCCATAAGCAAGTCTACCACTCCTCCACCATTCAGCCACAGAATCCTTCAGAGAAGGGTCACACAACCACATGAGTTGGAACCTAAAAGAAGGCATATGCGGTACACGAGTTGAATCAATGACAAGCTTGATAGGCCAGTGATCAGAACCTCTCTAATCCAAGATCTCAGAGCGGGAAGACCACATCCACCAACCCAGTAACAAGACACCAGAAAGCGATCCAATCTTTCTGCGATGCAGTAATCCCCAACTTGACGGTTGTTCCATGTAAACTGCCCATTACTAGGTTTGATATCAACAAGATTTAAAGAATTGATGCTATCACAAAGCAACAAAGCAGAGGGCTCCAACCTCCCAGTACCACCCCGCTTCTTAGCCAGCTCGTAGATAGCGTTGAAGTCTCTAGCCATAATCCATGGATGGAAAGGTGCCATAGAGTGGACAAACCTGATATGGGACCATAGAGCTTGCTTACCCCGGAAATCAGTAGGAGCATAGATATTAGAAAAGAGAATAACCTCCCCCGTCTCAAAACTAGAAGCAATCATAGACATAGTGGATTTAGAAGACAACCACCAAAGAGGTCGAATTTTTTGAGGATTCCAAAAACAAGCCACACCCCTAGAAGAGCCATGAGCGCCAATACATTGACATTCCCCACACCTCCACAGCCTAGGTGCCAAGCCAAGCATACTCTCAACAGATAACTTAGTTTCCTATAGAAAAAACACATCAGGACCTTGTTTTTGAACTAAATCATGAACCGCTTTTTGTCGAGGGCCGTTTTTCAAGCCCCTTACATTCCATGAAAGAACAATCATTTCAAGGGGCTCGAAAAGTGAGAATCCAGAGTCTTTACCGACCCTGACTCCACCAAGTTCTCGCCTGTCAATTTAATCTTTTCCACATCCTTCTTTCTACCAAGTTTAGCAAATTTCTCTGCCCCCTTTCTTAATATCCTTTTGCAAAATGCCCAATTTTGGAGGCTTAGGCTTCTTAGCTGAATCCAAACCCGCACTTTTCCCAGGAGAAGAAGAATCCTCACCCACTGCTGGAACAATGGCCAAAGAAACCGGAACCTCTGAGACCTCCGTCGGCAAAGCAACACCCACTAGCACACCATAATCACCTTGTGGTTCCATAGAAGAATCAAGAGCAGGCCCCTCCTGAGCAAGCCCCTCAGTCCCCTGCTCCAAGTTTAACAAGCTTGGGTTTACTTCATGTTGACTAAGGTCGTCCAAAACCTCAAACCTATTAAAAGTTCCCTCTTCTTGCCTTTCCTTGAAAGGTCTCTTTTGCCCCATGTTCCTACTCTGGGCCTTGACTGGAACAAAACCATCAGTACCCGCCTCCACAGTAGGCTCAATGCCCTTCCCCTTATCTGCCCTAGGAAGGTCTCGAGAAAGCTGTGAGGGCAAGGGTTCCACCGGATTATATCTTGGACATTTCCTCAGTAGGTGGCCATATTCACGACAAAGCCTGCAGCGGAAAGGAAGGGTCTCATAGTCCAACTGTTGCACCTAAGAATAAGAACCCGCACACATATCTATTGCATCGGGCAGAGGCCTACTTAGGTCAATTTCAACACAAATGCGTGAAAAAGTCATTATCTTTTTACCCAAGGTCTGTGATGAAGCTCCAACTGGTTTTCCAAGCAGCGAGGCCAGCAAGTGCAACACATCCTCTCGACAAAATTCCACTGGGAGCTGAGGTAAACGAACCCACACCAGGACTCAATTTGGAAGCTCCTTAGCAGGGTTAAATCCTTCATGCCATGGCTTGATAAAAAACCCCACCTTATTATGAAAATAAGGTCCTCCCTCAAAAACCCTATTGCGATCAACTATGCAATTAAAAGTAACCATGAAGTAATTGTTAGCCAACAACATTATCTCCATTTCTCCCACCGACTCCCAAGTTCTCTGGGCCCAAAGGTCCAAAAACTGTAGCGAAACCCTCATCCCCAAAAATTTGCAATATAAGGAATGATTTGAGTAATATTCAATATCTTCAGCAATCATCTCAGGCGAAACAACAAATTTCGGTCTCATCTTGCACCGCTCTAGACAACCATTAACCTTTGTGATCTGCGAACCAGAGGACAATCCCGCACTGTCCATCCCAAAATCCGTTATAAATAAATTGTTATTATATGTTGACATCCCATCCTTTGGGGACATCGAGCAAATTGCTGCACAAAAGCTCAAATCAGGAGTAACCCCAGAAGCCTCTCCCTTGGATAAGGCCATCGCTCCCTATGCAGATGCACAAACCCCCAAAAAGAAATAAGGGGCCAAAACCCACACCACTTCCTCCTCCCGAACTCCACCAAACCAGCGACTCCAACCCTCCCACACCCACACCAGACAAGGGGGAAGAGCAACAACACCCAAAGGAACCACCTACGACCTCTGTCTCACCTTCACACACAAGGGAAATCGCACCAAACACCCACAGATCCACGAGCTCGCATGCATCCAAATGGCCATACGCATGGAAACACATCCCCGAGTGCACCAACGAGCACAAGAGGAAGGAGATCACGCCAACCAACCTCCCCAACAACAAAACACACCAGAAAAAGGAAAGCCTACCCCCATAAACACCAAAAGAACCTTACCCAGACCGCACATAAGCAGAACGAGATGATCACGAGCTAGGGCTCGGGTGCCCTAGCTCAGCCCTTGCAGGATCATATGCAAGCCATCCTGACAACTTATATTGTAGAGGAAGGATTATTCAATTGGTCCATAAATTTTAAATATCAAGGTTTTTTACTATTTTAATAACTTTTTTATCAACATAGCATTTTCATGAACGGATTGCACGAGAATGTACTTCAGACAATTCTTTTCAATTTAAAAAAAATCAAAAAATGATAAGTTTAGGTTATCTTGTGTGACATACACGATGATTTTTCAAAACGACAAATATGGCTAATAAAAATTTAACAAAAAAAATGTATTAAAAAAAAAATTACAAAAAAATAACGAAAAATGTGCTTCAATGAGTCACAAATATTTTCCCAAAAGGATTTAGAAAAATACAATAATTTAGGTCAAAATATGGATGACATACACATGCATGGTATGGTAAAAAAAAGTGACTTTTAAATAGTGGTTTTTAGAAACGCCTATTGAAACTCAATTTGTACCATTTGGGTATTGAAATAAATTACATATTTGGAAACTAGACTCGAGTACTACATTTTATGATTAGTGACTTTTTTGAAGATTCCATCTCTAAGTGCTTCAAATTTTAAGGTCAAATGTGTCAAATTCTGAAAATCAGGGAAAACACTTCCACTTTTTGGCAAAAAAGTGGACTCAACTTCTTGCCAGCACCCAAGCCTATCCACCTGAGTCTCAACCCTTCCCAAACTAAGTAGTTAGAGATTTTTTTGCCAATACCTCTTTTCATTCTAATTCTAATTTGTTGGAGGCCTTCAAAAGCTGACAGAGGGGTCTGTGTGGACCAGGTATCTTCACAAAAATCAGTACTTAGCCCATTCCTGACCCTTATTTTTGCTCCTCTAGACAAGATTCCTCTTGTTTTAAGAAGAATATTCCAAAACACTGATCCATACAGAAGCTCCTTCTTCCTAATAAAACATCTAGCTTCCTTATTCTTTAGATACTTCGCCCTTAAGATTTGAGCCCAATCTTTTTCACCTTCCAAGAGAAACCAACCCATTTTCCCCACTAGAGCTTTATTGAACAATTTTAATCTTTTGATTCCCAACCCTCCCGCTTTCTTTGAGGCACAGGTCATTTCCCACTTGATGAGTGCCATTCTTTTCCTTTCCTCCACCCCTGACCATAAAAATCTTCGTTGAATTGTTTCAATTCTCTCAGCTATATATGTCAGGATATTAAAAATAGATAAGTAATAGACTGGTATGTTCTGAGAGAAGCCTTTAAGAGCTGAATTTTTCCTGCCAAGCTCAACAATTTTCCTTTCCAACTAGCCAAACTTTTTTGGACTTTCTCCACTATATAGTTCCAATAGTTGTTGTTCGGATTTCAAGAAAATAGAGGTAGGCCAAGGTAGGTAGCAGGTAACTCCACCTCCTAACACCCCAAGATCCTTATGACTTTGTTTTTCACAATCGGGCTAGTATTAAAAAATAGAATTTTTTTTTGGTAGTTTATAAACTGGCCTGATATTTTAGCATATTTATCAAGAATATATTTCCATTGTTTAGCTTCAACTATAGATCCCCCCCCCATAAGAATGGTATCATCAACAAACTGTTGATATGAGGCAAGGGGTAAGGAAGAAGTAGCACAAAAACCTTTTTGAATTTTATTATTTAGTTGTTTATGTATGTTGTAGCCTAAAGCTTTAACCACAATGACAAAGAAATATGGAGACAAAGGGTCTCCTTGTCTCAAACCCCTTCCTGGTGAGAAAAAACCATGGGGAATACCATTAATCGAGACTGAGTACTTCAGAGTAGTGACACAAGTTTTTATCAAATTGAGGAATTTTCCAGTGAAGCCGAATTTTTGCAGAACAACAAACAAAAAATTCCAGGAAACCCTATCATAGGCTTTGGAGATGTCTAATTTCAACACCATACTTGGTTTCTTACTATAATCTATAGACTGCAAGATCTCATGGGTGTAGATTATTGCATCCAATATTTGTCTTCCTTGAACAAAACCCTTTTGATTAATCACAATCAGTTTTCCCAGAACCAGTTTCAACCTATTTTCTATGATTTTAGAGCAAATCTTATAAGTGGTGTTGCATAAAATTATTGGTCTATAATCATTCGTTGAAGTAGCCTCAGTAGTTATGGGAATTAAAGCTAGAAAGGTGGTATTCATCTAATTCAAGAGTCTTCCTGATCTAAAAAAATCCTTAACCACATTAAAGAGGTCCAGAGAGACAATATCCCAGTAGAATTGGAAGAAACTGGGAGGGAATCCATCTGGTCCTGGTGCTTTAAAAGCTTCAAAAGAGAAAACAACCTCCTTCACTGCTTTCATGGAAACAGTCTTGGTTAGTTCTTTCAATTCTTCCTCCGTGATAACTTTGGGTATAACCTACAAAAACTCTTCTAATTCAAAATTATCGATCTTTGGGAGCTCAAGATAGTTTAAAAAGAAGGAAACAACCTCCATTGTTATTTCTTCTTCACCATCAAGTCAAATGACATTAGAGGTGGTAAGAGATTATATCCTATTTCTTCCCTTGTGCTTCAAATTAGATTGGTGAAAAAACTTAGTGTTTCTATCTCCTTCCCGTAGCCACTGAATCCTAGATTTTTGTTTCTAGAAAATTTCCTCCTTACTTATTTTGTGCCATTGGGCTCTCAACTCCCTTTCTTTGATGTATATCTCATCATCACAATTTTTTTCCTCCATTTGGTCTTGTATTTCCTTAATTTTCAAATTCAGGTCTTTCTTAGTGGTAAAGATTTTCCCAAAAGTGTATTTGTTCCACCCCTTGACCTTTTCTTTAATTCTTTTTAATTTCTACATTAGTCTAAACATAGGGGTACCATCACAAGGAAAATTCCACCATTCCTCAATTAGAGATTTAAATTATGGGTGGAGGGACCACATAATTTCATATCTAAAAGGATATGGTATTTTAATCACTCTATCATCCCATTCCAAACGTAGTGCATTATGGTCGGACCCTGTTCTAGGAGAGGCTGAAAGGGAGAGATTTTGCATTATGTTCCAATTAGAGGATATAAAAAATATGTCTAGTTTGACTTGGATAAGTTGATTTCCCTACCTTCTATTTGACCAAGTAAAGATAGATCCTGTTAGAGGGATTCCCATTAATCCAACTAAATCAAGAAAGCTTGAGAGGTCAATCATACTATCTGAGTAATCAATTAAACCTCCTTTTTTTCAGATGGGTATAGCGGGGAGTTGTAATCTCCTCCAAGCATCCATAGTTCATATTTTCTACTTGCCATTACTCCTTCCAGTGTATTCCATAGCTCCAGCCTATCCAATCTCAAGTTGGGGCCATAGATATTTCCCATATTCCAATTGATGGAAGAATCTCCATCCTCCATACTAACTAAGAGACTATTCTTATTCTTGAATTTCAACTTGTCACCAAACCTCAAAGAGTTCCAAAAAGTAGCAATCCCTCCAAAGGCACTTTCTGCATCACTGACTTCAAAACCAGCTCCCGACCAAAGCCATTTTAGGGTTTTCTCAAAACTTTCCTTTTTCATTTTAGTTTCTTGGATCAAAAGGATATTAGGTTTCACCTTAGCTAAGAAAGCCTTTAGCACATGCTATTTATAGGGGCCATTTATACCCCTAACATTCCAAGATAGTATCCCCATAAGTTCAAAGAATGAGCAGTACCAGGCTGATACTACCCCAGGTGGGAGGATACTCCCTTTCTTCCTTTTTGATTTGTTCCCTGCCAAAGAATCAAGGGTTTTCTACTTCCCTGTTGCCACATCTCTTGTTGTTTCTTTGATTCTTGTTTCCTTTGATTGGGTTCTTCCTACTTTGTTATTTCCCCATACATCTGGTTTTTCCTCTTTTTGTGATTTGGTGTTTATCCATCCTTTTTCATCTTTGCTTTATGGTGTGTGTTCCTCCCCCAAGTTTGGTTCAAGAGGTTCATGGGTTGGAGTCAATAACTTTTCCTTTTGGATTATAATTTCCCCTTCCTCATGGGGCTCATTTTGTTGTTCTCCCTTACAGTTTGAAGGTGAAGCAATCTCATTGTTTCCCATTCCTTTTTTTGAATCCAACATTTTCTCCAAGGAAGGCTGGGTGGATGGTTCATTGGCAGCCTCTGAAAACAAACTTTCTAGATTTTCTTTTGGAGCATCCTTTTTTGGGGTTGGGTCTTCCTTATTATTTCCTTGATCAAGGTCCAATGATTTTTCTGTGAGTAACAATTCTTTATTGGATGTTGAGGTTTCAGATTCCTTTGATATGTTCATCAGGGTCATATTCTTCAAAGGAGTGTTCATTTGTGTCTCGATTTGGTGTATCTTTGGTTCAAGAGGAGCTTTGTTGCAAGCATCCTATAAATGCCCAAATTTATTACACCCTTGACAGAACACCATGGATCTCTCATATTCTAATGGCTGAACCCATTTCCCAAACTTAGATTTTAAAGTAACAAAAGTGGTTCGAACTGTGTTAACCTCCACATTCACACATATTCTTGCATAAACCAATCTAGATTTAAGAAAAGTAACTTTTTCAATAATGACCAACGAACCAAAGGAGTTTGAAATCCCCTTAAAAACCTTTTGATTCCATAACTCCAGTGGAAACCTAGGGAGCCTAACGTAGGTAGGGGAAACTTTCCCCAAATCTACAAAGGCATCAAACCCTGGTTTCCACTTGCATAAAGAAAAATATTTTTAAAACCTCTATCAAAGGCCCATGGTCCTCCTGTGAGAACCTTTAACATATCCTTAGGGATAACAAAGGTAAACAAAAAAAGACCCTTGGGCATGGCACTTATAGAAATGCTTCCTTTGAGTTTCCAAGTGTCAGAGGCCCATTTCCATACCTAGTCTATATTGGGTCGTCCAAAAAAGAACTTCCCCACCAAAGAAAACTTCAAACCCTCCAAAGAATCATTCAAGATTGCATCTGGGATGTCCACTTCATCCCCCACAACCGTACAAAAGGTTGACACAAACTTCTGAGCTGTCTTAGTCAATATTTGACCTCCTACAAGATTTTCGACATAGGAGGCTACTTGGTCAACAGAGCACAAACTGTTCTTGCCCCCAAGAGAAAAAATAGGGTTGTTCAAACCCCCAGATGATGAAATATACAAAGTGCATGGTGAGAGTTTGGGTTCTACTCATTCATATTTTGTGCATACTCTATCTGCCACACTTCATCCTCTCTTCACTCTACCTCCACTACACATTCAATAATACATGACTCTGTTCAACACTCTCTTTTCCCCTGCAGACTATTCTCTCTCAACTCACTTACATTAGATACAACTCATTCAACAATTACTTCATTGTATTCTTTTTTCTTGACTCCCCCAATCTAAAATTTTTGCTTCAAGATTCTCACACATGATCAAATCGAATAGAATCCTTTGTTAGGGTTTGCCAAACTTTATATCTTCACCAACAAGATTCCTATTCATCTCAATCCTTACACCATTATCAAGCTCATCATGAAAACATCTGATAGGGTTTATTAGATATCTTCATTATCACATTACCTCTGCATCGAGCCTTATAACATTTAATTTTGATACAGACAATTTTCTAAGAATAGCAATCTGCAAAATCCTACTGTTAGACATGCATTTAATTCATTCCTTAATTTATTTGATCTGATCTTGATTTTTCTCAACATAGTGATCTGTGTTGCCAACCTGCAAATCAAATCTCCATTCATATTGGTTGTTGGAGTAGTTGAATGAATTAAATTTGTTCATTGTGTTGGTTACCAAATGAAATCCTCATTTACATGGACTTATCCGTTTGTGATCTACATCATTGAATCTAGGCCATCGATCTATGTTCTTTGCACCACAATCTAGCGTTCCTTGCTCATCATTGCATCTTTAGAACATTACCGTAAGATAAACGGTCTTTAAATATCCATCGTAGATCTTTTCCATATCATATCATTTCAACTCTTGAGTCACCACCATTTACTCATACGACACGAGAAACCTTAGTGATGACTGCTATATCATCCATCCTTCACATCTGCACCATTGATCTCTATTCATCAGGTATCACTATAATTCAATTGACTTTATTTCTTCTTCAACAATGTGAGTAGGCAAGGTGATCACTGTTGGATTGATCACCATCTAGTCTACACTATTCCCCGTTGTATCATAGGAAAAGGACATAGGCCCATAGAATCTTAGCGGGATGGTAGGATACTGCCACATGTTCACCTTTGACATCATCTTCTTCTAGCTCTTGATGTCCATCACTCATCACAAAAACCATCCTTTCGCTTCACTTCACAATAGTGATGTGAAGCAACCAAATGATATGTTGACATGTGTCTACAGAACCCACCAAATGTTTTTTCCTCCATCTGATCAAAATGTCATTTGATTAAACTCCATCACTCATCGCTGAAGAAAATAACCTTTGACTTCCATTACAACAATGTGAAGGCGTTATGTGATGTAATCTTTTTCTACCATCTATCTAGGGTGTCCTCATACTTCAATATCAATGACATTCCAAATGCTCTCCTTTAGGAGTCGGGAGTCACAAATCTCCCTTACCTTATGCTTTGAGTGCATTGTCGAGTACAAAAATCAAGCCCGAACCATTATGCCTAATGCTCCTTTTATTCCTATTGGGATTCGGCCATATGCCTCATCTTTTACCATTTACCTCTTTTCATAGTTATTGTAGACCAGCACCCAAACCTCCGAAACACCAAAGAAACGAAACACCAACTTTACAAATAACTTATCAGATGTCGAAGTTCGCTCTTTGACCTTGCCACTTTCCATGCATTCAATGAGTTGCAAGCTTCCCTGTCAAATCACGAAGCCCAAAACATTTTTGGGTGGCGTGGTTCCTTCATACTGTTGTCTTCAAACACAAAGGTAAGATGTGCACCAGAAGTCCGAAGTCCGAAATACTCTAGACTTAGCATATTTTACTTCATCTTTCTAAGGGACTCTGTAAGAGGTATGTATGAGGCCCAAGGCCTGAAACCTTATAGAATTAACACAAATTTGACTATATTTTTCAATGCATTTGGTAAGCGATAAGCTCGACGATCAATGCCTGATTCTCTTCAAAGATTCTAAGTCTTTTTCACATCTTCTATATGAAATTTCTCATAACTTCTTTTGAATTCAATGCCACCATTATGCCAACAATCTCCTTTTAGAATTAGGGCCAACCCATCTCTAATCTCATTTTGACATCAATGAAAACAATATGCCAACAATCTCCCCCTTTTTCATTGATGGAAAAACCAAATGCTCTAAACCAAAATATGTACCAAATAATATGTTGTACCAAAATATAAATCACTGTCACACAGTCATTATTACTACTCCCCCTTAGTCATATCTTCACCTTTGAAAAACAAGGAGATTTTTTCTTACCTTCTCCCAATAGAGATTTTTTCTCAATTTCTCCCCCTTGGACATCAATGGAAAAGGGTCTAACTGGACTCTACCTCAAAACATAGTGTTGCTGCTGATATTCTCCCCCTTTGACAACCCATACAAAGAGAAAGAATGTGTTTATACTTCTCCAACCATCAAGTCGTTAGAAATTTGTAAAACTAATTTTACCTAACTTAATCTATCCTATTCATTTTTAGGGATGAATGAAATATAAATGAAGCTCTCCCTTGACTCATGCCTTGTTACTAATGTCTAGTGATATGATGTGGGAGAAATCACTACCAACTTCTATTTTAGATATTTAAATTGTTTCCTTGGGAAGAGGCTTGGTGAAAATGTTAGCCACTTGTTCATTTGTGGGAACATACTCCATGCTAACTTCCTTGTCTATGACCTTCTCTCTAATGAAGTGATACTTGATGGATATGTGCTTTGTTCTAGAGTGCATCATTGGATTCTTTGATATGTTTATGGAACTTGAATTATTACAAAGAATTGATCTAGGCTCTTTGTACTCTACCTTGATGTCCTTAAGTGTCTGCTTCATCCATAGGACCTAAGTACAACATGTTTCTTTTGTCACATATTCTTCTTCTACAGTGGAAAGAGTGATTGATTCTTGCCTCTTGCTCATCCAAGAAACCAACTTGTCTCCCAAGAAAAATTCTCTTCCACTTGTGCTTTTTCTATCATCTACACATCCAACCCAATCTGCATCTGTTTATGTTGTCAAAGAAAAGTCCATGCTCTTGGGATACCAAAACCCATAATCAATAGTACTTTTGATGTATCTAAATATTCTTTTCACTACATTGACATGAGATTCTTTTGGTGTAGCATGAACCCTTGCAACTAAACATACAACTTGCATAATATCTAGCATTGATGCAGTTAAGTACAACAAGATACCAATCATTGATCTATACAACATATGATTTGCATATGGTGATTCATTTGATTTTCTCAACTTGTATCCATTTATCATGGGGGTATTGACTGGTCTACTAGCCTCCATACCAAATTTCTTAAGCATTTCCTTAGCATACTTATTTTGAGATATAAATATCCCATTTTTTATTTGTGCTATTTGTAAACAAAGGAAAAATAATAACTCTTCTAACATTGACATTTCAAATTCATCTTGCATGTGTGTAGAAAATATTTTACACATTTTATCATTGCTTCCTCCAAATATGATGGCATCTACATATACACCAACAATAATCATGTGGTCACCTTCAGATTTGAAAGACAAATTGTTTTCTACACATCCTTTCCTGAAACCTTGTTGTTGTAGGTACTGGTCTAATCTTGAATACCAAGCTCTTGGTGCTTGCTTTAGACCATACAATTCCTTCCTCAACCAGAATACATAGTCATCATACTAATCTTGCCTTATTCCTAACCATAGCTCCATCTTCATTTAGCTTATTTTTGAATACCCATTTAGTTCCTATTGCATTTTTGCTTGGTGGTCTAGGAACCAATTCCCATGTCTTATTCTTCTCAATCTAATTGAGCTCCTCTTCCATGGATTTCATCCAACTTTCATCCTTACTAGCCTTAATGAAGCTCTTTGGTTCAATTTGAGAGAAGAGAGAAAATTTTACTTGTTCTTTATTATTTGCAAGCCTCCTTCTGGTCTGAAATCCTTTATTGTTGTCACCAATTATTTAATCTATTGGATGGTATTTCTGCACATACTTTGTAGGTGCTCATTCAACTTCTTCTTCACATTCTTCTTCCTCACTTTTCTCATTTACAACAACTTCTTCATAATCTTTTGATTCAGCTTCAAAGTTATTTTTGTTAGGCTTATCATGACTCAAATTTTCATCAACCTTAATATTGATGCTTTCCACAATTTTATGTAGCCTTTTGTTGTAACACTTGTATACCTTTCTTTGGGTGGAATATCCTAAAAATGTTCCTTCATCACATCTTGAATCAAAGCTTCCCAAGTTACCATCTTCTCTCTTTATGTGTCATTTTCTATCAAACACCTTGAAATACTTGACGAATGTAGGTTTTCCATACCACAGTTCATAAGGAGTATTTCCACTATTTGCTCTTAGAAGAGCTCTGTTCTAAATGTAAACTACAATGTGGACTACTTCTTTCCAAAAAGTATCTGCCAATTTGGCTTCACTTAACATTGATCTAGTCATATCTTTAACAATTTTGTTCCTTCTTTCTACCACTCCATTTTTTTGTGGATTTCTTGGTGTAGAATATTGACACTTGATTCCATTTTTTCACAATATCCAACGAATTCACTTGATGTGAATTCACCACCTCTATCCGATCTCAAGCATTTAATTTTTCTTCTAGTTTCCTTCTCAACCAGTTTCCTAAATATCTTGAACTTCTCAAATGCCTCAACTTTCTCCTTTAGGAAAGTTACCCATGCCATTCTAGTATAATCATCAATTAGTAGCATAAAATATCTCTCACCTTGCAATCCTCTTGTCCTTGTGGGACCAAATAGATCAGTATGAATTATTTGCAAGGGTTTTGTGGTTGAATAATCCTTTGTTGGAAACTTAAACTTTGTTTTCTTTCCTTGCTGGCATCCTTTGTAGATAGCATTTGTTGGCTTTGTTAACTTAGGCATGTTCCTAACCAGTCCCTTTGAGCTTATCTTTACCAAGTTGTCAAAGTTTACATGCCCCAATCTTCTGTGCCACAACCAAATTTCATCTACTTGGATTATTAGGAAATTTTGACCATTTACCTCACAAAGATTGTAGAGATTGCTATTAATCCTTACTCCTTGTCCAATTTTCCTACCATTCTTTTTTATCTTGCATCCTTTAGAGTTAAATACAATTTTGTAACCATTGTCATACATCTTGCTAACACTTATAAGGTTATGTTTCAAACCCTCCACATAAAGGATGTCTTTTGTCTTATTCTTCTCATCTATGCCCAAAATTCCTTTACCATGATTTTTTGTAGTAGTATTATCACCTAAACTGACTGATCCTTCTTTGCATTTCTTAAAATCTATAATTTTTCTCTTGTCACTAGTCATGTGCTTGGAGCAGCAACTATCGATTACCCATAATTTTTTTTTCTTTGCATGTAGTGTTGTTTGGGAAATCATAGATTGAGTGGAACTTTTCTCTTTCTCCTTCCACACCTTCTTAGGTTTCTTTTCAACTTTCTTTTCCTTCTCAAAAACCTTAGCTTCCTTTTCAATTTTGGAAGGTGTGTTTTCATTCTTCTCAAATTGAGCATTTGGTCTTATAAATCTTGTTCTACAATCTCTAACTACATGACCAAAATTGTTGTAGTTGAAACATACTACATTCATGTCAACTAGGGGAGCAAAAGGATTTTTGCAGACAAAATTTGTACTCCTTGGAGTGACACTACATTCTCTAGCCCTATGACCAAAATGATTACAAGTACAACAATACCCATAAAAGTATGTTGAGTAACTGGTCATAACATTTCCTTGAGTTAGATGAGGTGGCCTCATTTATATTGGCCTTCTTGGATCATACACTCTTGTAAATCCATCAACATCCATTCTTGTCATGTTCTGCTTCTTCCTTTGTTGATCAAGGATTGATTGGTTGTTCTTGTCTGCCACTGGCTTATTTTCTTCATTTAATTTCCCTATCTCAACAGACTTCTTCTCTTTTCCAACAACATCTTCCATACAAAGTTTCTCACCTCTTGAACTCGACTTTTCTTCTGCTCTGAATCTTTCGTAAAGTTTTGCAAACTCATTGTTTAAGGAACTCTTTCCTTTCTCCAACCCTAATGTGTTTTCTCCTTATTAAAAGGTTTTTGTGTGCTCAATAATCCATCTAGAATCTCAGAACCTCCTTTCAGCTTCAATCCTTTTTCAACATGCTCTTTAGTTTTTTCCAAGTCTTTTTTCAAGGCAACTACTTCTACCTCAAGCTTCATGAATTTATCCATTTTAGATTCAATTTTGGATTTCATTACTTCTTTGATTCTTTTGGCTTCCTCTACTTGAAGTTTCAAATTTACTACCATCTGATTAGATTCCTCAAGATCTTTGGTTAGCTTGTTAGTCTCCTTTTGAGCATGCTTCTTCAATTTTTTATTTTCCATTTTAAGATCATCAAACTTATCCCTTAGATCATCGAGATCTTCAAGAACACTGATTAGTTCACCCTCAAGATCAATATCTACTTCCTCTTCACCTTCTTCACATAAATCTTCATTTTTTCCATCCTTCAAACCCTTAGAGTCTTTTGCCATGAATAGGAATTCTTCTTATTCTTCCTTCATTACAAGTGCATGATCTTGCTCATCATCTAAACTATCACTAGCATTAGATGAGTCACCTTCTTCCTGAATGTACAAACTCTTCTTTTTATTTCCAAACTCCTTTCTTTTTAGATAATAGGATTTCTTATTTTTCTATCTCCTTCTTGCTCAAAGTTGTCCTCCTTATTATAAGGGCACTTAGAAGAAAGGTGGCCTATTCTTCCACAATTAAATCACTTGAAGGGAAAATTACCTTTATACTTGTCGGATCCTCTCCTTATTCTTCTTAAGAAGTTTGCTTCTTCCTCATCAATCTCTCCATGTTTTGATGCAATGACTGTAGCCTTGTATTTCTTATCTACTCTATCCTTTTCATTTTTTACAACCTTGAATGCAACTTCTCTCCTAGAAGGCTCAACGTCTCCAATCCTCCTTTCATATACAGTAAGCATTGCATGCAACTCATCAAGAGTGATTTTTTCCACTTCTCTTTCTTCTTCAATTGTAGAGATCTTGGGATCATATCTATTTTTCATTGACCTTAGCACTTTCAGTACAATGACATCTTCTTTTACTTCTTCTCCATATCCTCTAATAGAGTTTACTATATCGTCAACTCTCAGAAGATAGTCTACAATCTTCTCCTCTTCAGTCATCTTTAGACCTTCAAATTTAGCTCTCAACACTTAAAGCTTTGCCAAATTGACCTTGCTATCTCCTTCATAGATATTCTTCAATTTTTTTGAAACATTTTACGCAGTCTGACAATGCATAACCCTTCCATGCACAAATTTATATAAGTTGTTCATAATGGAAAACCATGCTTTTTAATTATTCTCATAATCCTTCTTTCCTGCAGCATCAGTGAGAGGAGTAGGAGGAAGAATGTATTTGTTCTTGACTAACATCCAAACATCAAATCCTAGGGATCCCAAATATCCCTTCATCAAATAGCTCCACATAGCATAATTTGTTCCATCAAACTGAGGTGGCTTGTTTCTAGAAGAACCTTCCTGATTGCTCATTGTGTTCACACTCCAATAATCTACCTGAGTTGATTAAGCTTCAACTAGGGAACCTAGGGCTATGATACCAATAGTTGGAACACAATAATATATTGAGATGGGGGATGAATCAATAATACTTAAATTTCTCTTTAATCACTTCATGTAGATTGAGACTTAACATGTAAATACAAAATATGCACACACACAAGAATCACATAACACATGATGTACATGGAAAACCCAAGATAGGAAAAACCACGGTGAGAAATGATGTTAGGAGCTACTATCCTAATCTAGCCTCACAAGCATGGAGATCAGTTACAATTTTTTAAGGGCACCAACCCTAAGGAGACACCAATCCTTTGGTTTTAGGAGCAACCATTCCAAGGAAGCACTCACTCCCTAATCTGAGCACCTATCCAGATATTTGATGGCACCCACCAATAAGGTTTACAATGAGAGATATAGCAATTTTATTACAATTCTATTGTTGTAAATTTCTTTGCAACTGTTCAGTCCTTTGTTGTAGTCTCTGCAATACTCTCTGCTACTGATGTGACAATCTTAGCAACACATCCCCTTTGCTTTGTACTCTCTTTCTCCTCTACACTTAGAAAATCCACTATTCTATCTTGTTGCACATACACCTTTGCACCTTGAATGTTAACCCTTAATCATATTCTTCTTTTTGTTTGGGTTCTACTCATTCAAATTTTGTGCATACTCTATCTGCTACACTTCATCCTCTCTTCACTCTACCTCTGTTGCACATTGAATAATACATGAATTTTTTCAAACTCTCTTTTCCCCTATAGTCTATTCTCTCTCAACTCACTTACAATAGATACAACTCATTCGATAATTACTTCATTGTATTATTTTTGACTCCACCGATCTACAATTACTGCCTTGAGATTCTCACACATGATCAAATAAACTAGAATCCTTTGTTAGGGTTTTCCACACTTGCTATCTTCACCAAAAAGCTTCATGTTCATCTCAAGCCTTGCACCATCATCCATCTCATCATGAAGAAATATGATAGGGTTATTAGATATCTTCATCATTACACTACCTCTGCATCGAGCCTTACAACATTTAATTTTGATATAGAGAATTTTCTAAGAATAGCAATCTGCAAAATCCTACGATTAGACATGCACTTAATTCATTCCTTAGTTTATCCAATCTAATCTTTATTTTTCTTGACATGGCAATCTATTCCACTGACTTGCAAATCAAATCTCCTTTCATATTGGTTGTTGAAGCAGTTGAATGAATTAAATTCATTAATTGTGTCAGTTACTAGACAAAACCCTCATTTACACAAACTTAGCCATTTGTGATCTTCATCATTGAGTATGGGTAGTTGATCTCTGTTCATCGCACCATGATCCAACATTTCTTGCTCATCATTGCATCTTTAAAACATTATTGTCAGATAAATGATCTTTAAATCTCCATCATAGATCTTTTCCATCGCATATCGCTTCAACTCTTGAGTCACCACCATTTACTCACGCGATGCGAGAAACCTTGGTGATGACTGTTAGATCATCCATCCTGAACATTTGCATCATTGATCTCCATTCCTTGAGTATTGTTGTAATTCAACTAACTTTATTTCTTCTTCAGCGATGTGAGTGGCAAGGCAATCACCATTGGATCGATTGCCATCCATTATACAATGTTCCCCATTGTATCACAGGAAAATGAAACGTGCCCATAGAATCTTAGTGGGATGGCGAGATACTGCCACATGTTCACCTTTGACGTAATCTTCTTCTAGCTCTGATGTCCATCACTCATCGTGAAAACCATCCTATCACTTTTCTTCACAACAGTGATGTGAAGTGACCAAGCGATATGTCACCACATGTCTGCTGGACCCACCAATTTTTTTTCCTCCATTCGATCAAAATTTCATTTAATTAAACTCCATCACTCACCACTAAAGCAAATAACCTTTGACTTCCATTACAGTGATGTGAAGGCTTTATGTGATGTAACCTTTTTTTGCCATCTATCCAAGGTGACGTCATACTTCAATATGGTTGACATTCCAAATGCTCTCCTTTGGGAGTTGAGAGTCACAAATATCCCTTACCTTATGCTTTTAGTGCAACATCGAGTACAACAAGCAAGCTCGATCCCTTATGCTCGATTCTCCTTTTACTCCTATCAAGATTCAGTCGTCAGCCTCATCCTTTACCATTTACCTCTTTTCATAGTTATCACATACCAACACCCAAACCTCTGAAACATCAAAGAACCAAAACACCAACTTTACAAAGAACTTATCAGATGTCGGAGTTCACTCTTCCACCTTACCACTTTCCATGCATTCAATGATTTGCAAGCCTCCCTATCAAATTGTGAAGCCCGAAACATTTTCAGGTGGTATGGTTCCTTCATACTACTATCTTTGAACACAAAGGTAAGATGTGTACTTGAAGTACAAAGTCCAAAATACTAGATAGACTTAGCATGTTTTACTCCATCTTTTTGGGGGACTCGGTAAGAGGTATGTCCAAGGCTCAAGGCCCGAAACCTTGCAGACTAAACACAAATTTCACTAAGTCTTTTTCAATGCATTTGGTAACTGATAAGCCTGATGACTGATGCCCGATTCTCTTCAAAGCTTCCAAGTCTTTTTCACATCTTCTATATGAAATTGCTTAGAACTATTTTTGACTTCAATGACACCATTATGCCAACAATATCCTTTTAGAATCAGGGCCAACCCATCTCTGATCTCCTTTTGACATCGATGACAACAATATTCCAACACCAACTATCCATACCTCCAAGGTTTACAAACATAGTAAAATCAGGTCATCAACATATACACCCATAAACCACAATCAAAAGCTCCATGTGCAAACCTATCAAAGAATGGAACACACATCTAAGAGCTACCACTACATGGGTAATGCAAATTTAAGAATGATCAAGACATGTCAATTCTACCAATAACATAACATAGAAGGTGTAAACAACATCATGTAGTACCAAGGAACATCCACAATGATATGAAAAAATTGTAAATAAATAACCTATAAGAACAACTCTCTTCACAAGTCTCCATAGCTCTCCCATGTTCTCCACAGCCAACAAAGGAAAGAGATAAAGGAACCTCCATGTCATCACCCAAGAACATAAGTGAAAAAACATGACCACAAGCTAGTGATCACAATATCTCCAACAAAACTTCAAAACCAATGTAATGTGAAACCAAACATCCAAGAAGATAACCAAGACCAAAGAGAGAAATGTTGCACATCATACACTAGTATAAAGTACTTCTACATACACCTCCAAATACTAATTGTGTCAAGTGTGATCTCCTCTACAACACCCCAAAATAAAATCCATAACAACACCCAGCCATTCAATCACCAAGATAGAAAAAACATATGTATCATGTAACTAACATGGATGTAAGCCTCTCAAAATAAGAAGATCAATCTCAATGTAACCATTCATAAAGAAGGAAATCAACCCATAAACCATCTCCTAATATCCCCATAATGGAATCATAATATAAAATCATATATGCAAGGAGATAAAAAAATACCAAACATCTCTCAAAATTAATCCTCTAGAACTACCCATGTATCCATAGCTCAAGATCTATATCTATGAAAGATAAGCATAAATCATAATACAC